>JAZHYW010012495.1:0-44021 GCA_037355805.1 Ixodes ricinus
TCGAGAACAACAAAGCAAAGGGAAAGTTACAATTATACTTCGTTTCACTTTCCGTCCAGACGCAGCCGATGCTACGAGATTATATGACGAATCAGAGAGCGTCAAAGGGCACCATCATGGTGTTCGTAATGTTTCTGTCTGTGTTCTGTCATCGCTGAACCAATCATAAACAGAACAAGCCTAGTGATTTGCACTTTTGACGCTGCTTCATTGGTCCCGTTCCCTCGTAGCATCCGCTGCGTCTGGACGGAAGGTGAAACGAAGTATAGGGCGAGAATGAATGGGAATCTTCTAGAATCTAGAACACCGTGACCGAGCGTTGCTTTCTCGGCTCTGCGGGCGGCAATATGCACAAAAAGATTTATTGTTGTGTAATTTTTTTTTGTTTAGATATTCTATATCAAACGTAGCACTTTTTTGTGCCTTGAGTCACGGTGCTTCAAACGCCGCTGAGAAAGTAATTAAACTATGATAAAATATTTTATAGCATTTAGAACTACAATGGTTGCCCAAGAAGTGGACGATGGCTTTTTTTTCATTTTCAAAGTCATAACGTTCCAGGAGCCTGTTCTTGACGCATTTCTTTTATAAACATCAAACAGATTTATTGGCATCTAATAACGTTTATTGTATGGAATAGATATACATTGCAATGTATTAGATTTTCACAATGATCTTGCTTTGGTTTCTTGATAGGTGTAGAGCTTAGCTAATTTTTAAAACAATAAAAACGGTTTGAGTGTTTTGTTGCGCTACCTGCCGGATGGCAGAGCCAAAACTGCTGATTTCTAATGTTCACGAAATCAACCAAGGGCGGCGTTGGCGTCTATATCGTCATCAATGTCCGTGTCTTTTTACCTTCACATTTAGAAAATATATTGGAAGATTTACTATCGACAAATGAATGGTTTAAGTATTAGGTCAGGTTAATAAATCTAAGATAAATAATTACACAAGCGTAGTGTGATATAATGTGTTCCTTATTCTATATGATTGAAATCAATAAACAATAAAGACGAAAAGGAAAAGAATACACCCGAGTTCACTTCATGCCTAGAGCCAACCCTGGACGAATTCAAGTTCCTTCACGTACTTTCTTTAGAAATTTGACAGTCTGTTGCTTGGCTTCTCGCTTAATAAAGACTTCAGTGAACAGTTTAAAGAAAATAACAACTGCCAAATGAGTGTGTACAAGCAGAAAGTTAAAAACTTTGTCGTAAATAATTAATTAGGTTTCATAAATTAAATACTTGCGCTTTTGGAAGACGCTTACAAACAGGGCACAGTTAATTCCATGGCATAAAGCAACCTGCTTTTTTTTTTCTTTTTTTTAAGCTTGGCTTGTTTTAAATGGGACACCATGTATATTTTTGCCAAAACAGTGCATGAAACCGGCCGTTTTTTCCGAAAGGGCAAAACAGCATATGCATTTATTTTCACTCCGTCACAAGAATGCGGGTATCTCTCAGGTAAACTTTGTTTCAGTGATGCTTTCTCTCACCACCCGCTTATTCACAGAGAGCAAAGTCTCACCAGAAACATGTCCGCTCAACTGCGAAGTGCAAACTTATTCGTACTACACTGTTACTTTAGGATCTAACTTATCACATTGCACAGCGTACAGTAATATTCTACGTCTCCACGGTCGCCGCCGCATTGGATATCCAGACTCAGTGGGGCATTCAGACCTGGTTGAGTCTTCTGTCTCGTTGGATCTTCAGACTCGTTAGACATTCCGTCCCATTTGGACATACCGTCTCGATGGATATTCCCTCTCGCCAGTCACGTGACCGATCGGACATTTCGACTCGTTGGATCTTCCGTCTGGGTGGATACTCTGGCCGTAAGTGGTGTGTTCCCTCTTCGCTTCGTCAGTTAGGTAGCGAAGTAAATATGTTCTGTTCATCGGCCGTGAGACAAAGAAACAACCTACGGAATCACTGTGTTGCTGCTTGTTGCTGCTTGCGAGTCATGACTTGGGAATAAGGACGCGTCAACTTTCAACTTCAAAACTGACACCATCTCTTAACAAAACACATCAGCAAAAGAGGAAGCGAAGGTATGTCAGTGCGCGCGTGACTTGCGCTTGTGGCTGTATAGGCGCGGGGTGCGCGGCGGGGCGCGGCGGGCGCGAGGCACCCAGAAGAAGGTCGTTCCCAGAAAGGTAAGCGCCTCGATTTTCATGCTCCGCTGCCCTGTCGAACGGCGATCGCTGTAGTATTTTAAGCGCTCGCGAGCAGTTATCGAGCGAGAGTCCTCTGTTCCCTCTTGAAGTCGACGAACCAACCCTAACGTTGTTGACTCCACAGACCGCGTAAAATTAACGCCGATTGGAGAAAGTCGTATTTATTGGTCAGGGCCTCGGCCAACGCCCCCAGAATAATCAATTTCCGTGCACTGGCATTTCGACGTCATTACAATGAGATCGAGCGCAGACGCAGATTACACACGAGTGCCGCATCAGCGTTCGGCTGGAAGTCGTGTCCAATCAACGCGTCGAAGGAAGCTCGGCGACGGACTCGGGCCCAAATGCTGAGTTGGCGCCATCCGAGTGTTAGTAATCTATACTCGTTTTCAGCTATAGAAAAAAAAACTTTTTGCGCATTATTTATACGCCGCACGAAGTAGTCCTTACGATAATTGGTTGTCCGTGGAAGAAGCGGTGCTTTTGGCGTTTGAAATGTGTACGTCTTGGTAAGATAACACATATCTTGTCTAAAATACACCTGGGAAATTTGTGATGCTCCGCGAGGAGCCTGAACTTTTTTTACTACAGTTATTGGGGTGAAAACGAGTGCAGGTGGTGTTGCCCTAGCTTTGACGTCTTTCTCCCTCATGCGTCGACTTGATTCCAGAACCACAAGTGTGCACCACACATGTTCAATGCGTGCTTTTCCGGGACATAGTCACAGACACACGGATTAGGTTATGAGGTCGACTGCATTAAAGTCGCGTGTCAGAAAACGGTAGCATTTTTTTGGAAGTGCGTGGCGGTCACGCCTCTTTTCTAAGTCTGGGATACATAGTTGCGTAAAAATTCTAGATGAATCATTCAGTTGTGTGCTGCCACAATGACAAAAGTACTTGAGGAGCACGTAATATATATGCCCCAAGAGGATGGAGTGGAGCCAACTGACGCCTCCTCGTCGTGACATAATAGCTAGGATCATGTGATCTCTTCTGCGCTTCGTTGGTATAGCAGGTAGGTTGAGGTATATCATTCACAATTCACGTTAATTTCCCTAATTTGAGCGATATTTAGGGTTTCTTTTGACCTAATTGTTATGTTGCCCTTCTCGTCAAAATTAAATTTACGCTGTGGCTAGCGTTACGTCCGGACGGAGCACTGAAACGCGTGGGCCTAACCCTCCCCCCCCCCCCGCCCTCCTCTCTCTCCCCCGTGAACCTAGGGAAGGCGGAGATTTGGACGTAACTTGGGTTACGTCGGACGTAACGCTAGACACTTCGTTAAAATTTAAGCAGCGCGACAACTAGTGGCGTCGCGGCCTACAAAAAATGACCGCGATATAACATATTTTTATAGAACGATATTCTTCTTCATTTCACCGTAAGGTGCAACCACACCGTGCATGACGTTTTGGTGCTTTTTTGACGGTTTATAACTTTCTTACCATGTATCCTGCAAATATAAAGTTAATGTCAAATTAAAGAACTGTTTTTCAATGATACTTTAATGTCTTGATATTGCGATTATTTTGAGTTGTTAGTTAATTATACAGCTTTTAATAGACCACAGTCTCTAATATTGAAAAAAATTATTTCTCGAGATATAACGTCCAATGACCCACGATATTTTACGTGAGCGTACGGTTGAATATAATTAAATAAAAAGTAAGCAACAGACTTTACAGATAATGTATATTTTAAAATAAAAACAAAGCTTAAAATGGTTATATTTTATGGTGCTATAAAAACGGAATCACATCAACTAATCAAAATTACGAGACACTAAATTACGAAGCATCCTTCAATATTATATTTTCCAGAACTTTCATATTGATATATAACACGTTAAGAATGTTATTACACCTCAAACTATTCCCATTCAGTTATGGCAAATTGCAGTTTCTTAATATAAAATACAGATGGCGACACGTGTTCAAGAATAGCTTGAATTTGCCGTCGCGTGCCGCTTGGAACGCCACGTGAAAGACACAAAAAGCTCCAGATGTCAGGGTGTCAGATGCCTGAAAGACCGCAGTAAGCAAGCCAGAGATGTCAGAACAGCAAGCTGAGGATGCGGGTGCACCTGCAGCTGTTTTTGCGCAAGTTCTACTGTGCGTCGGTACACGTGCCTGACGCGATCCGAATGAAATGGGCGCCATCAAAGGGATATTATTCTATTTGGGATTCCGCCACGTGTGCGAAAACATTTGAATGCTTTTATCACTTGCAAAAATCATTTTCGCAATCAAACTACGCTTGTCGGAATGGTTCGACTATATTTTGTTTCAAAAACCACCTCGGTGGATATTAAAACAAAACACAAAACATTAAAACTTGTCAGTGTCTTTGAGCCAACGCACTGGCCCATGAATCCATATTTGTCGGGTTTACATACTGACCGAGGTTCCCGCAGTTTGACGGAGACCAATCTGAGATTTCGGTTGCACGTCAAAAAATCTCCAGTTAATCAAAATAAACCCAAAACTTTTTTTTTTTTATTTGGGGCGTGTTAGGTGATTTTTGCTGGTTGGGCTTGTAAAACCCTAAGATTTGAAGATTTGCTTTGCTTCACCTCAGTTTGGAGCGCAGCCAACGCTACGGGCTGATGAAGCCACAGAAGCAGCGCCAATTGAGCGCGAGGTCAAGCAATTCGTTCTGTTTCTGTGCCTGTGCAATCGGGCTAAGCTAGGGCCATTAAATAAGCTACGCTTCATACACATCTTGCTGCTTAAAGTGATGGTTGTCAGTTATCTGAAGCTTCATCTGAAATCACAGGAAACGCTTTTCCGTCCTCCACAAATGTTCAAACAGTTCGCGAAAAAGCAAAGCAATATTACGTGAGCTTCCTAACACCGAAACTAATGCTGAGGAAGTTAAACTTTTCAATCATGACGATCGGCCGTTGCGTTTGCTTTGTACTAACCACCAAGATGGCGACGCCCAGAACAATATCGGGGAAAAGAGTGCCGATATTCTAAACGTAGCTCATTTGCTTTAGCTCACTAGGGCTAAACTAGGGTGCCTTCATGTTTTGCCACAATGTATTTCTTCCACCGTGTCCTAGGCTAAACCAAGTGCGGTGGGGGATCGTTGGCCGAGTGTGTTGTGGCATCGCAGATCAGAGCACCTTAAAAGATGCGCGAGCGCGAGCTCCGTTCCAAGCACAAAGCTCACGCTGCATTAGCTGCAGGGACTAAAGCCCCTCGATGTGTTTGCGTTGGTCTTTCAAGTAACGTCAAATGTGCCAGTGCACGAGGCCCGTGTCTTGAGCGGCCCTTGGAGGCAAATGGCGGCGGAGCACCCGCTCCTGGCACGTGTCTTGCGCGTTTCCACAACAATGGTGGGCGGTACTTGTAATAAACGCCTTTATCAATGGGGTCTTAGCAGGGACCCTGCGTTCTGTCGCCCATTTGCATCCTACCGTCCTGCGATCATGTATCACATATACCACGTGATGCACGTTAAAGACCTGGAGCTAACAGTTGTACTGCACTGGCTAAATTTACTAATTTTGAATGCGCCGTTACATTGCCTTTTTTTATGTATGTTCGCGTGTTCGCATTCTTTATTTTTTTATTTTTTTGTCTACATTTTTATTTTGCGGCTTTTACTTATGATGAAACAGACTATAGTGGTCGGACTTCCGGAAAAATATTACATAACTAAGAAAATGACACGTTAAGGCAAAAGGCAAAACAGACATAGGCGCAACTTACATTTAAAAAAAAATGAAATAATAAAATTGGTTATAATTGTGCAATAAAAGGTTGGAGCGCACCAAAAGCTATAAAAAGGAGCTCCATGCTTTGAACGGTGCGCTTGTTCATTAAAAGAGCAGTTCAGGGCAGCATGTCTCGCGCTTTTGTGTTCCGCTTCCCTTGCATGATAAAACCAAATACTTTACTGGTAATGTATTTAGTGGAACAAAGCTTACCTTCTGCATATGTGCAATTCCCTCAGTTTTCACGTGATTACACACTTGTTTATGATGATTGTTTTCGTTTCCCACTGCAATTCAGCTTGTGCTCTTTTGTGTGCGACATGCGTTCAGACTTCTGCTCGTTACTTGAAAAATGTAATGGATTACATTTACACATTTACAAATTACCTAGCCTCAAATGTAATGGATTACATTTACAAATTACCCAGCCTCAAATGTAATGGATTACATTCTACAAATTACCCAGCCTCAAATGTAATGGATTACATTTACAAATTACCCAGCCTCAAATGTAATGGATTACATTTACAAATTACCGAGCCTCAAATATAATGGATTACATTTACAAATTACTTTCGCTGAAAAGTAACGAATTATTTTACTCCGTACGTTACCAATTACTTTCACGTTATTTTTTACCTACACTTATCCAGAAAACAATAGAAGCAATTTTGATATTCTTCAAAAATGTTCTGCAACGCTACCTTTCATTTCTCATACGCCCATATTATAGTAGTCCTTGTAAAAATAAAATATTGTATTTAAGAGAAAACGGAGGTCACTCCGTTCACCTGTAAGCTGACAAGGCCCCGAAAGCTGCAACCACGCCCGCCATTCCGCTAGCTTACGGCCTACGGAAATGGTCCCTGGAATTGTGCAAACAAAGCTAGTGGCTTTGTTGCACAATTCGGCATTTCGCTGCTACTAATCATTGTACATGATTAGTTGCAGCGTCGTACCTCCGCTACGAGATTCGGAGCTAAAGAATCGATCTACGAAAGCTCCTTTTGACTCGGGTGTTTCGCCTGTTATTTACAAGAAAAGAAAAACTTGGTTCTAGCGTTACAATGTATAGCCAATGCAGAATTCAGGTGTCCCAGCTTGCCTTCATGTGTTTACGCAGATTAAAGTTTGTTGTTCTTGCTGATGACAATGTGTTTTTGTTGTTATTTTTTGGCAAGCAACGCGTGCACTGAAACTCTAGGTTTCCATTCTGCTTAATGCCCTGAATTTTGAACATATCATTAAAAGATGGCCATGGAGACGACGGATACTCCATGACCGAAAACTCGACCAGTCAGAAAAAGAGTGGCGGTTACGGGTTATCGATCGTTCATCGGTTCTCACTTTCACATCAGTATTTGTGGAGGCCAGGGGAGGGAGGGCATAGAGAGCGAGAGAAGCGGTGGCCATTGGTCTCACAAAACAATAGAGGATCACACCACTTTTACGCGGTATCTTTCTCTCTCTCTGTCAGCACTCCTTAAATGGCCTAATCCCCCCCCTTTATGTTGACAGTTTACTGTAAAGTGAGGAGTATACTCGACCACCATGCCCAGACAAGTAAACGAACACAAGAATCGTCCGTACACCTCGAAGTCGATGCTCTTAGCCTCGCGCCGGTCGCTGTTCAGCCGTGCCTCAAGGGCGTGCTAGAATAAAGTATCGCACACCAAAGACAAAGAGAATTCGACCCCTCGCGCGAGGCTACATCGTCTGTTACGCGAGTTGCAAACCCGCGAATCGAGGGGGTACGGACACTCGCGTTTGATTTCTGTGCAGTTGGAGGGAGACGTCGAAGCAGTTAGAAAAGGTGATATGGTGTAAAAATAAACGCGAAGAGCTTTCTCCTGCCCGGGAGAAGAAGAAAAACACGATGGAAGGCGACGGAGAGCCTACTCGGCGTTGTCTTACTTGACCTTATGTCTTTCGTATAATTGTACATGCCTGGCTCGTTTTTCTAGTGGTTCTAGTGAACGGTCATACAAAAATATCATGTTTTCATTTCGGCTATTCTCCCCTTCCTGATCTGTTCCATTATGTTGAACTTGCTCTCTTTATGCTGCTGAATACTTTGCTCACTATTGCTCCAGTTACTGTATTGTGCTCATATATTTTATAAAGGGACGAGTAATTAAAGTAATCCGTAACCCATATTTTGTAACGAAATTGCATTACAAATAACTTTCGGAAAAAAGTAACGTGGCAAGTACAAAATTACTTGAAAAAGTAACGAATTACAAGTAATCCGTTACTTGTAACGGATTGCTTCACAAGTCTGCATGAATTAAAGACCAAGGCAACCCAGATGCATTCTATTTCGCGGACTGCAAAAAAAAAAACTGCCACTTGTTACATGTGTTACAATCAATACAAAAATGTTCTAAACTTCACATGTGACCGCTTCCGTGAGTAAACAATGTTGTTTGTCAAGAACAACTGCGATTGTATGAAATCACGTGGCAAAAGCTCGTTCTAAGCACGCGACCGTTGGCATGCAGTGAATACTCATAATCGGCACCGAGATGATTGGTAGCTGTCAGCAGGTGGAGCTTTTCTATCAACCCAGAGTTAGAATGTTTCCTTCTTTCTGTTGTAAGCAATCAGCTGAGACAACTTACATTAAATCTGAGGGAAATAAAGTACTATAAACATTCAAACATTACAGCCGGAGAAGTATATGTGCACAAGCTTGAGCTTTCGATGCCCCCTTAAATTTTGATACGCTCAACGCTAGTGTAGAATGTAGCACTGTTTCAGTCTTGCTAAACGTACCATGTGCGTGCTTACACTATATTTTATACAACGTCAAACTCTTACCCGTTTGCATATTTTTTTATATTTGCACAGACCACTACTTGCGCGCATAAATCACCAAATTAAGACTGGTACATTGCTTAAACTTTGTGCAAAAGCTATCCACAGACCCAGAATCTTGCCTCGCCAGTCATCGCAATTATCACTAAACTCGTATTAAAACTAATTTTTATCATTTATTGCTGAGAGTTAATTTTTAACATTGGCATTCTGTTATTATGACTCCCGCACCAGTTCTACTTTGGGTTTACCAAACTCAACATCTAAACCTGAGTTTCATATTTTGTGTTTTCCAGCCTCGTGGTTTTGGTCAAAATAAACACCCAGCTACCTAAATGAGACACCTCACACCCCAAAAATAATTTATTTATTTTGATATTTGAGGTATTGAATTCCTCAAGCTAGAATTTTCGAAACCCAAGTCTATCACGTCATCACGTTTTCCTAAAAATTCCCAAAAAGCCAAACATATATGCTCGACAAAAGGGCCGGGCCGTCATATAAATCTGATCATATTGAAATATGTGTAATTGGCCTCCGAAATCACCGCGGGGTTCTAACGGCGCACAGGCAATTTTAAATTTTTCAACGAGTTGGTTGTTTTGTTTCGCACGTGTCTCGCCATTTGGCTCAGGACGATTTTCGCGTTTTGTTCTGACCACATTTGTTGGTTGAAAATTGGGGTTGTGTGTATGTTTATACAGCCTAGAACTTAGTCTCCTCAACGGGCGATTTGTCTCCAAGCTGTAGATGAGAAATTTAGTCAGTGCAGTACAACCGCTCGCCTGGGGTCTTTAACGTGCATCACGCAGTAGTGATACACGACCGCACGACTGTACGATGTTCATCCAGATCGAAACGGGCCGGGGGGGGGGCTGAATTCAGGATCCCTGGGTTCTGCAGCGCGAGCTTTCAACATCTGCTGGAGACGTGAGCTCGGAGCGTAGGCAACTGGCCCCCTTCCACAAGAACTGGCGCAGCCGTGCGCGTTCCAGAGAAGCTCGCGCAGAGAAAAAAAATTACACCATCTTCCCGAGGGGAAAACATGGGGTGATGCGGAGCATTGCGGATCGTAATTAATTTATTCCCTTCTTGATTGATTTCTTTTGGCCGGCCGGATTTAGGCTGCGGCGGACGCGAGCGGCCGAGAAACGCTAGCAGACGACAGCCGCAGAGTTGCGGGAAAGCCCAACCCACTGGAAAGCCCTGGCGTGGCGCTGCGACCCGCGCGCCCAAAACTATCCTCCTTTCACTCCTCCGGGAAAACGCGCGCGCGCGCTTGAAGGAGAGGAGACTAGAAGAGAGAGTTGCGCAAGAGCGCGCGGTGTGAGCGAACGCACGCGAAGTGCACCAGTGCACGCAGCTGGTAGAGAGAGAGAGTGGAGAGAGTAACGCGCAGCTGTTGGAGAGAGGGAAGGAGGAGAGTTGCGCATGCGTAGTGTGAGTGCGGACTACGACGCCGACGCCGCGGGACATAGACTCGAGCAAGAGATGCTCCGCATCTAAAAGCGAAGGACCAGGGATGTCAATTTCAGGATACAAAAAATATCCCACTGTATCGAAGCGCCACCATACACGATTTCTCGCACTGATGTACAGGTCTGGAAGGCGATCCCATTGCCATCTGTTGGTTCAGAATCACACTAACCAAGGGTGGGGTTGTACCATAAGTGTGAGCAAAAGAAAAACTACAACAGCGAGCACAACATTTTGAGCGGGCTGTCTGTGCACGCGTGCTCGTAAAGTGAAAATGTACTTCAAAACAATACGCTCGTGCTTGTAGCATTGGCTTCGTTCAATTAAATTTATAGTAGATCAGAGTACAGTGCCAAGAGTTCGAACTTTCATTTTGAAGCAAGTGTTGGAGTACACGCTCGGAGCAGCATCGAACTTCTGAAAGCCGTTTACTAAAACTTGCTGAGCTTCAACTGGCATCAGGATCAGGGGTCCTAAACTCGTCAAACGCCTTGGAGCCGAAAGTTCGCAGAGCGCGCCGATTGGACGCCGGCGACAAAAGCGCGAAGTCATCGTCGTGATAGACCAGTCGGTGCGCTCCATGAACTTTGGCCCCGACTTTGTGTTTGACGAGTTTTAGAGCCCCAGGTTGAACTATGTAGTACTAGACTTTATCGATTGTTCGCTCCTTCTCGCGTTCATCTATACGAGTCTTTCCGCAGGTGGTTATCTGACATGGGCGTTGAACCCTTTTCCTGTCTTTCACTATATCACCGCCCGCCCACCCGTAATGTCGCGCTGGCCAAACTGTGATTATCATACTCGTAGACCGTGATTTTCGTCTATACCCGTAAACAACTTTCCGTGACATTTTCAACGAGAGGAGGAGAGCGCGTGCATAAATTTAATCGGCGCTCATGCATGCGACCCCGTAACCTTGACTGCGTACCCGAAAAATTGGCCACGAGGATTCACCAGTGATGACGTCACGCACGGGCCTTGCCTTCTGGGTGGCAGTGGTATCATTCAGGGCAAATGTATCGCGATAGTATGTCAAGAATACTTTCAGATATCTATATCTCTGTATCGAGAGATACGTTTGAAAAATATATTTGTATCTCGGTAGTGAAAAACATTTGCAATGTGTCAGCTTGTATCGCGATACGTTGCCAGACTTAACCGTTACATTTTGTTGCCCTTTTTACGATAAATTTTAAAGATAACAACATCTGTTGGCTGCAAGTTGCTTCGGAATTTATTATATGAACCCGCCCTATAACATGATCCATCTCAGTCACCAACATAAAAAAACTGGTTTAAAGAAGGTTACTTGCAAGAATAGCAAAAATCATCTCCTTTCACAAATCCCTCAACTTTTTCCAAATTAGCAGAGAGCACTGTGAAGAAGTTTATTGGAAGAAGAAAGGAACGGCACTGTTGTCCAATCTCCCCAAGCTGTGGGTTGCTTCAGAAGGATATAAGACGACAGTTTTGGGACGCGCCCTCACGGCACAATAGGTTAATTTCGGACAGACGCCTTTTGTCAAGCATGGCACACAGTCCTTACCATTCTGTAACTATGTGGCTCAACGAGAGTGAAATGTTTTTTTTAGCGGCATTAATGATAAGTAAGAGAGCTCGAGGTAAAGGGGTAGTGAATAAAATGGCACAAAAAGGAGGAAGCATACCTTACCACTTCCATTCGTCACGAACTACACGCTTCCCACGTAGCACCGTTCGGGAACAAATTTATTTCTATACGGAGATTAAGTCGTCTGCTCCTTGTGTAGGAGTTGCGGTGACGTCAGAACGACGCCGAGCTCTGATTGGCTCTGATTGGAAGGATAGTGGGTAGACCTCAATGCTAGCTGCCTTGAGGTCTACCCACTATTTTTTTCAATCAGCCAATAAGAGCTCGGCGTTCTGTCATCATCGTAACCCCTGAGCAAGAAGCAGACGAACTTTCGCTCCGCATAACTATCTGTATCTGTATTCCGGAATACTTTTTTGCCGTTTTTGCAGAAGTATCTCAGGGATATCCCGTTGCATAAAAGACAATTGTATTTCAGTATCTGTATTTCGGGCCTTAAAACACATGTACCTCAGTATTTGTATTCCCGAATACTTTTTGAAGTATCTCTGCCCAGCCCTGGTATAATTCGAGGTCTCAAACGAAGAGAGACCTCAGTCTGCACGCTCTGGATCACAGACAATCCGACGCACGTTCGCAACGGCAGCGAACCAATGTTGTTTGGCTAGCCATTCTGAGCTATAGAATAAATCGAAGATTACGGTAGAGTCTTTTTTTTTTAACAGCGTACCCGTAACGTAAGCATACCACGCTTGCATCACCGTCAAGATGTGCGACAGACAGCCATTGATTCGGCGTACGAGATGCTGCAACTTTACAAAAGACGTAGGTCTTTGACGCGCAGATGCCGTCTGCGATTTGCGTCGCAGACGGAGTCTACGCGAGAAAGGCTGATGATTCAGCCTAGCGAGTGCGCGCTCGAGAGCAGACCAGCAGACGACCACACACATCACTCCCGCGGCAGGCGAAAAAAAAAATATATATATATAGTGTGCTGTCCTTGAAACGATTATTGCAGCATTATGTTCTCTCTCCGCGAAAAATTAACATTTGTCTCATATTCTTATTAGCTCTAGTCATCTACCAAAGAATACAGATTCTGTAATAAAAGCGTTTGCAATCTTGACGAAATGTCGCGTTTTCATTGGTCACATGTCCTGTAGTTCTCACCACGGCGGCGGGGAGAGAGGGAGAGGGTGACGCGTGCTGACGTCAGCCTTTCGCACCAATACGAGCGTCGCACAGCTGGCGCGGAGCCAGGGACGAGCAGGCACCACGCCGCTTTGCAATGCGGCCCAGCTCAGTTGCCGCTTTGGCGATGGGTGGGGGTTCTTGCCACGAGTGATATGGCTGACCGTATCCAAGAGCGACGACCGAAGCAAGCCGAGGCCACGCGTTCATTGAATTGAATCTGACGAAAATGCAAACGCATTTCCATCTGTAAAATTCCATTAATCGTCGAACTTTTTTTCCTTCTCTTTTTTTACGGTGGGGACACCTTGTAGTTACGGCGGCGAAGAACCTTTACAACACCGTATGTTTTTAAAAATCACCCTCCCCCTTGTTGTTGTTTTTGTTCTTTTTGCCTTCCTTTGTTTATTGGACAATAATTTTCGCTGTCATTTTCGCAACTCAAAGACTGGGAAATTTAAGCAAAATACGGAGCTAGTCGAAACTGGTAAGAATAACTTGAGAACGAATCTCATATGAGACTCGGACCGCCTGACAACGTCTCGCTAATGAACTTACCTTCTCAAATTTCGAAGTCTCTTAACAAAACGACGGCTCTCCCTCTGAGGTCACCAGGATCTTTCTTCTTATGTACTTCCCGCCCCACCTCCTTGTACAGACTTGTAGTTCTACGTAGCGTCCGGTGCGGTTAGAAAGTCAGGCATTTAGTCATTCTCGATATTTGTACACTCGGTGACAGCATTTTGTAGCAATTCAGATGTAAAAGAGGCATACTAAGGTGCCCCGATGCTACATAGGCCGCCGCGGGAGTTAATAGCTCCACGCGAGCGCGCGTTTTTTCGAGGGCGCTTAACTGGCGGCTTGCGATAGAACTACAGATGACGTCAGGGCGAGTCCATGCGGAGTGGACGGGGAAGTCGTCTTAATTCAACGGAACCGTTGTTATCTGCGTGGGGCTGAGCATAGTTCGAATGAAAACGGAAGATGATTCTGCAGAAGTCAAGATTGCCGAGCACGAATGAGACGGCAGTTTGGAAAGAAAGAAGGAAACACGTCACGTCCTATTTTCTAACTTCTGCAGAATCATCTTCCCTTCTATTCGACTTCCGCTCACCCGCACGCAGATGACAACGGTTCCCTTGAATTGGGATGGCTTCCCCGTCCACTCCGCATGGACTCGCCCTGACGTCATCTTTAGTTTTATGGCAAGTCACCAGTCAAGCGCCCCTCGGAAATAAACACGCGCTCGCGGGGAGCTATTAACTCCCGCGGCGACTGTACATGCACGTAGCCTCTTATATAGAAAGCTATGGGCAGTGATGTGATTGGCCTAAGCCATTCTGGCGCACGTTTCGGAGCAACCAAAACAGTGTTTCGGAGCAGCCAATGTGGCCTTTGGAGCAACCAAAACAGTGTTTTGTAGCAGCAAAAGCGGCTTTTGGAGCAGTCAAGACAGTGTTTCGGAGCAGCAAGAGTGGACTTTGGAGCAGATATTCTTAGGAAAATAAAAATATATTCGTTTTAAGTGCTGTACAAACGAAGGGCACTTTGTGTTGTGTTGTGTTCTGATGTGACGTGTTGTGACGGAACTCGCTGCTTCTGTTTTTACTGCTCAGACATCCCACAAGTGTATAGTGCTGTAGGCATTGCCAAGCACTTTCGAAAAACCGCTTGCCACCATTTTACTAGTTCCCGACGTGACAGATTTTCGTCAAAAGTAAGCAAACGTAAAACAATGAATTGCAAGCGTCCCAGCTGGTGCCTCAGACACGCAATCATGTTTGCATGCACATGAGGCTAACTTCGGCAGGCTTGCTTTTGGGTATGCTTCGTCGCGCGAGCACAGATAACGGCTGTCCGATAGAAACCGAAACCATGCCCCTCAGCTCCGTCGCTAACATATCCCCAAAATTGTACACAAAATGTAACTTTCGAGCATGCGACAAAAACAGTCCAGTGGCGCGTGATTGCCAGGCCGGCAAAAAAGGTACAAGCTAAACACACAAAAAATAAAGAACCTGAGTGCATCGATGCAAGACATTGCGAGCCAGCCTCAAAACGTTCTTGGAGCGCTTTGTGCAACGAAACGATTGAACTCTAGACAAACAAGCACGCTGTGCGGGTTTAGAGTGCATACATTGCCTTCTTTGCTTTAGCTCACTTCTCTTCACCAACTTTCTTTCACGGCAGATTTTTCGCGTACCGAGGTCCCTCTCGAAAGAAAGCCCACCGAGAGGAATCTAGATAATCAATACTTTGACAGAGCAGTCTTTGAATTAAAGATGGATTTTTGTAGTAACGTATGATTTAAACAAGAACAGGAATGTTGATGAACTTGCGGCAGTACTTAGTTTCATCTTAGAAAGTACCATTTCTGCAGTGATACGGGGACGGCAACATTCGACGTCGCGCGACCACGGTGACTGAAAGGCAGTGATCAAATATAGTTTTCCCACGGCCGCTGCTTCAGCTCACAAAACTCCTGCCGCGCAAAAACGTGGTTTCGTTTCACAGCATGGCGGCATGGCTGGTACCCGGCACGCTGGCGTCGGAGCGTCTGCACACATCCGCGTCTATCGCTGAAAATATGAAAAAGAGACGAGAGACGAGACCCACACGACGAGAGCGCGAAACGCGAGACGCCAGGGAAACCATGCAAGACCGGGTGGACAATTGGTGCACGGTACTTTGTGTCAGGCGGCCGCTTGCACCACATAGCACACGCCTGCTCAATTGCAGTACTCAGTTTAGTTTCGGTTTTGAAAGGCGACCTAAATTGGTCCTTTGGCGCAGGCTCGGCGCAGATTACCCATATTTTGGCGAAATGTTGCAAGATGCAGCAGGGTAAGCCCCTTGGCGCAGTTTGGCGCAATTGACGCAGCAATCACATCAGTGTATGGGACATGTTAAAGGGATACTACAACGAAATTTCGGCGCTCATTTTTTGGTCTATATGTGTTCAAAAGAGCAGTATCACATGGAACATACCAATATCTTGTTAAAAAAGTCTCGAAAAAGGAATTTTAAAACGAATTAAACGATTAGCAAAGAGCACCTGGTGGATGTCCGCTAACGCCTCGTTTGTAATGCTCGTCTAGGAACCTTGACAGCTAGTGACGGAGGTCGTCTCGCCTCCGGCCACGACGAGAGAAGGGGGAAGGAGGAACTCCCCTCTTCCCGAGAATCCCTTTTGTGTGTCGCAAAAGTCGCTTTAATGTCCCCCTACAAGATTATAGAAGATTTACCCGTCACTCAAAATTCGCACAAAAGCAGCCGCTTCGGTGGCTGGAACGACTAGGCCAGGGGTCTCAAACACGCGGCCCGCGACTCGCTGGGACGCGGCCCGCAGGCAACCGGCTACGAGTCCCGGTTCCCATGTCCCGAGCGCTAGAAATGGCATGCGCCATAGTGACCTCATCTCGTCGATTCATTTTCGCTCGAAAAGTAGCTCTGCTCTTTTCACCTTTTCACATCTGTGAATAGGTGATCAGTGATCTTTTGCCCTTTGTTTCGCTTTATTTCTGGCTTCCCAGCTTTTTGTAATGCACACCAGTTCCGTTGCTGGGCCGCAAGCGCGAGCTATTCGTTGAAGGATGCATCTCGGCTGCGCAAACTCTCGATCAGCACGAGCAACTGCCAATGATAAAGCTACGAGCTCGGGATTAGAGCCTTCAAAAAAATATCCCATTAAAAGACAAGTATTTGTTCAGAATGTTGTAATAAAAGTCGTCAGGAAAGCAAGAACTGTCAAATTAACTCATTGTTTTTAGAGACATGTTGAGCTTGGTTAATTCGTGAGTGAATTGAGCAACAGGAACGGCAGTGTACTTGCTTTCTTGTTTTATTAATAATGCCAGCACGTTGGCGGTGCGTGTCATCTTAATTCATGTTATCACATCTGGCCAGGGCCCAAAGTAGTCATTTAAACCAAATCAAATCTAAAGACGTCACTGGCAAACCACAGCGAGTTTCCAAAAAGCATAATGCACCGAGGTCTCTTCTCTTTAAAATCTTCTGAACGACCCCCCCCCCCCCCTTCCTATCATGCAATGGCACTCCGCCTTTCAGGTGTGGGATATCTGGCCCCCACACTCAAATGAGTTTGAGACCACTGGACTAGGCCATCCTCTCGACGTCAGCCTTGCCGTAGCTTTGCTCGTCTTGAGACGACCTACGTCACGATTGCGTTGGATGTCACGTGCTCTAAGCTGGGCCTTCTCCGAGCGCTTGCCAGAGTGGACCGTTTATAACGAAAGGATCAAAATACAGACGTGCGATTGTCATCTACGGATATTGTGGATCATATTCAACCTATTTTTGAACACGACGGGAATATTTCAAATTTCGTGGAAGTATCCCTTTAAATGGGTCGTGCAGCGTTTTTTGTACTCTCGGTACATATTCTGCTTAGAATTATTCACTGAAGTTTATAACTTGCGGAATGCGCATTAGCTTTCCTATCCACAAAATAACAGTCACAGAAAAAGAAGAAAAAAAAGATTAGAAGCCTTTTTCCTCAACTGGCAAATAGAACAAGCCGAACAAGCGGCCATCAATGTCCATCATAGCCATGCACATGGAATGGCAAAGCATGAGGCACGGATTGCGCTTCACAAAAAATTTCAAAGTTTGTCTATTCCCATCTTTGATTGAACACGACCCGCTACTCGAATGTTTGCCGATCAATGACTGTCATGAGTCCCGGTCAACGTTACTAGATTACCTCAGTTGTGGAACTCCCGCGGAAGGGGGTAGCCCCCTCGCTCAATTCAATCCGCCTGCCGTCATTCGAAGTGGCATCTAGATTTTCGTTTCATAACTGTGCATTCCATGGAGCAGAGCTGAAACGGCATCTAGACGCCGTGCTTCAAACGTATGTATGCCATAAAATACACTGCAGTTACCAAAGCAGCCGTCCGGCGCATCGAGCGACGGCAGGCGAGTCGTGGTGAGTGGGGAAGAGGGGGGGGGTACCGCTCGTGCATGCAGCGTCTATGAGCAGTTCCGTAACTGAGCTAATCTAATAACGTTGGTCCCGGTCGAGTGCTCACAACAATCGAGTGCGTCATGGTATACCGACATACGGTGCGAAGTTGGTGTGTCACGTGTCGCCAGTGGCGTCACAAGGGGGGGCGGGGGGCGGACCGCCCCGGGTGCAGGGCTCAGGGGGTGTCGCGGCGGCCACGAGAGCGGGGGGGAGTCGCGGCGGGCCACGCGGGAGTGGGGGAAGGGGGTGTCGCGGCGGGCGACGCGAGAGCGGGGGGGGGGTGTCGCGGCGGGCTACCGCCCCGGGTGCCACTGACCCTCGTGACGCCACTGCGTGTCGCCATGGTGTCAACAGCGCTATTAGATCTAGTAACGTTGGGAATAAAGTCGTAGTGCAACTTGATCTCATGGTATGACACTATGTGACGATTTGAAGCATCGCATGATATCACGTAACAAATGAAGCTACATAATTTGAGCGCTGATACAAGCCCACCATAAAATCTCGCCATTGTACTTATATTCCTATATATATATATATATATATATATATATATATATATATATTGTATAAGGAGACAAAGCGGGAGATACAAAATAGGATCTTTACTGGCCGAGCCCTGGAGCGCCAATCACCCCAGGAGCCCAAGCATGAGCCACGCACCGCCCGTGCAGGCGGTGTGCGGCTGAACAATGTGAATGACGATGGTGATGCATTTGCGTCCTTACAATATATATATATATATATATATATATATATATATATATATATATATATATATATATATATATATATATATATATATATATATATATATATATATATATATATATATTACAGGGTGTTTCAGAGAACTCAGGCCAAATCGCTCCTGCGAAAACTACTCATCGCAACGAAAAAATGCGTGTTTCGTTTTGGTCCTGGGCCAGGGGCCCATTTAGGAAAATTATTAAAGTCCGGGATAATTAAGTTGTTAATTATTTTTGCGTAATTAACTTTTTTAATATTGTGTTTAAGGGCATGGTTTCAATTAGAAAATTGCTCAGCATCGTCGAAAAACACTAAATCAACAAATTGCAGAACGATAGAAGGCACGCGAAGCATTTACGGCTTTCTGGAAAACCGCACAAATTCGACGGGTTTTTCAGTTTCGGTTTGTTATCGGAGCGCATCTCGACCCCGGCAGCACCGCTTCCCGTGGAGATAGTGCATCCAACCTCTGCTGCGCTGTCATCGCGCGACGCAGCAGAGGCTGGGTGCTCTATCTCTCCACGGGGCGCGGTGCCACCGGGGCAGATGCGCTCCGATAACAAACCGAAACTTAAAAACCCGTCGAATTTGTACGGTTTTCAGAAAGCCGTAAAATGCTTCGCGTGCCTTCTATCGTTCTGCAATTTGTTGATTTAGTGTTTATTTATGATGCTGAGCAATTTTCTAATTGAAACCATGCCCATAAACCCAATATTAAAAAAGTTAATTACGCAAAAATAATTAACATTATAATTATCTCGGACTTTAATCATTTTCTAAATAGGCCCTGGCCGGGACCAAAACGACACAAGCCCTTCTTTGGCGCGACGCGTAGTTTTCGCAATATCGAATTTGCAAACCTTTCGTGAAACACCCTGTATGTATATATATATATATATATATATATATATATATATATATATATATATATACGATTGCCAATTTCTTGTAATATCAAATATAGAGTCCGTAAAATTAACGAAAAACAAAACAACAAAAAAATAAGCTGAACCCTTTTGACCTGGTTACCGTAAACTATTTTTACCGTCCAGTTCCGGTTCAGTCCCGGTTCAGTCCCAAGATGGCGGCAACGATTTATATTCGGTTCATTTCCGGTTCGACTACAAATAACTGTTTGGTTCCGGTTCGACACTTTGCTCCTTACCGTTAAGAATTACACTAGCTTGATCATGCTGACAAAGACCGGTGAAAACAAAATTTGTTGTGAACGAGCTGGGCACATGCGATTGGTGTGTGACGCCGGGTGGCGTCACATGGCTTCAAAGTGTCACATGATATTATGATTTCACGTGGTTTGGCGTTATGTGATACCATGACGGTGGAGTCACGTGATGTTATGTCGTTAAATGTAACATTACGTCACACTGTCAAGTAAGTCATGATGTCACGTGACCTCGCGGTGACATCTGACGTTACGGCGTCACATGGTACCGTGGTCTCATGATGTCGCGTGACGTCATCTTATGTCACATGGCATCACTTGAATCTGTGGAATCACTGTGTCATGTGATGTCACATGAATGAGATGTCATACGATTTCATGGTGTCACGTGACATGACGTCACGTGAAGTCATGATGTCGTGTGATGTCATGATATCAAGTGACATCATGCCGTCATGTTACACCGTGATGTTGCAGTCAGTGACGTCATCGTGTCACCTGGTGTCACGCCGACACGCAACACCATGGTTTAGCGCATAACGTCATCAAGTCTTATGATAACCGAGACCCTCTTGTCGGTTCTTCGAGACGGTTCTTGGTGATGGCTCTTCAAGACGGTCCTTGATGACGGTTTTCTCACAGAATTTGTCTGGTAAAACACGTTCTGTGTTAAAAGCTATAGGGAGTATTCACTGGACGCCATATTTGTGCATGCTGTTTAGAGCGCATGCTCAGAACGAGCTCGCATTAATAGGTTGCCAAGACCGGCAATTTTGATGGTGTGCGAATGCAGGTCGCAAGAGAACTGTGGAAGCTAGCCATCAGCATGCACTCAGCAGTCGCACACATAGTTATGGCCGCCAATGAATACTCCCTATTGACATATCCCCCAAAAAATGAAAGACGTTTACAATTCCCTGTAATGCCGAATTAGAGCGGAGCTCTTGAGGAGGAAGGGAGGTACGGGGATGAGGGTATCCTCTCCCCTCCTCCGTACCCTCTACTCCTCCTCCTTCCCCTCAGCCTCCTCCTCCTCCCCTCCCTCGTGATGTCACTCGTGACCCTAGTGACGTCACTCGTGAAGGTCGTTGACCTTCATCGTAACCTTCACGAGTGACCTCCGTGACGTCACTCACAACCCTTGACGTCACACATGACGCGACGTGTGACGTCATTATGGGAAACATCCCCAATGCAACGCGCAATTACGCCAACGGCGACGCCACTCAAGCTGGAAACAGGCGCCGAAGAGCTTCGCTCTAAAACAATTTAAGATGAGATGAGTTTCATTAGTTGAATTCTATGAGGAAACCGCCAAGAACAACTGACATACAGAACCGTCCCAAACAACCTTCACAATAAAATGTGACATCTCATGACATTATGACGTCATGTGACAACACCGCATTCTCGCGTCTAATCTTATTCGGAGCTGCTTCATTCGCTGACGTCCTTCCGCTTGTTCCCAGGGATTGGCTGCCCTTGTGTCTAGAAAAAAACTGAACGCACAGGACTTTCATTTTTCTTTATTTTAGTTTCCTACGAGTGAAATTTAATTCTGTTCCTGACCGGAGACCGGTCAGTTATTGAGAAATGGGACAGCAGTACAGATTATTACTTCTGTAACTGTATTTGTTTGATTGAGCTTGTGCGCACTATTGAGACTTTATGATTACCACTTTAATAATCGGGTATCTTATGTCATAAAAATGCAATTAGCATGTCTTCTTCGTATATATATTTTTCCAATGAATTCATACATTTTATTTGTTCACCGATACAGTGCAGTTCATAGGTACAGTCGGGGACAAAGTCCCCAGGACGTGCGAGCTGCGGCTGAAACGCATTGCTCTGACATCTGCCGGCGGGAATCGCCTGGTTTCGAGATCACACAAAAGCACATGCGCGTCCCACTCTGCCTGCAAACATCTGTGTTTTCCTGCTCTTCTGCGGCACAGCGCCTAACTCGGAATTGGGCGCGTGGTACCGCCTCAAAGATAGCGCTGGCGGCTGACGAGCGTCTGCTACACATTCCGAAGCTCGAGACACCGCCTGTGGCATTGCTTCGCTTTTCGCCGTGTCAGCGCACCTTGCTTTATAACCAGTTCAGATTATCGCTCAGTTGAGCTGCCGTGACGTCTTGCTTTAAGAGGTGCCACGTCAGTAAGCGCTATCTCCGAGGCGGTACGCGCCCGATTCCGAGTTAGGCGCCGCGCCGCAGAAGAGCGGGAAAGCGCATGTTGGCAGTCACAGTAGGACGCGCATGCGCTTTTGTGTGATCTCGAAACCAGGCGACCCGCCGGCAGATGGCAGAGCAATGCGTTTCAGTCGCAGCTCGCGTGTCCTGGAGACTTTTGTCCCCGACTGTACATACTAAAGTGACCCTTTGGCGCATCGAAAACTGGATGGCGAAAAAAATGTTTTCAAAAGCCTTCTTTTTTTTTTAATATAAACTTGGAAGCGTGTTGGTTTTTGGACATAAAAAAGAATGAAGTGGTGTTCGTCGTCCCTTTGTCTTAACTGCGTTATTCCTTCTGTCATCTTTCTCTTTCTCTCTTTTCGATTGCGAAATCAGCAGATGGATTGTGAGCAATCTCAAAGCGTGCTTTTCGAAAGAATAAGCTCTAAATTGAGTAATCACACACTACAATCACATAGAAAGAGCAAACGGTCTGGCTATGGTGGATTTCACCATAAACCCATCAAAGTCGCAGAAGCTGAGTTGTTCAGTAGAAGAGGGTGAATTCACTCACGGTGACATCTTAAAGGGACCATGAAATAAATTTTCGGCTGGAATAAACTGGGATATTACACATCGCATGTCATTTAGTGCGCCAAAATGAAACTAGAGTGTGCACGAGCGTAGAAAACCTAAAGCCTGCTCTTCGGTACGAAAATCTGAAACTATAGCGGACTATTGCATACTCCTTCCCTTCGAAAGCTCTCCGCCCTTTCACTGTGAGGCATCCGCGGTGCCCCAGCACGTCAGCCGAACCCAGCTCACGCACTGGATACGGGCGGTGCATCACTGGAACGTGCGCGCTCGCCAAAAATCAATCTGTCGACGACTATTTCAATTCGCATTCGTGGCCAATGAGTGCCGTGACGGCACTTATCATCCCTCGAGAATGATAAGTTCCATGCTTATCATGCCACCCATTCATATATCCATATCCCATCGTGAGCAGTTTGTTCTAACAGGAGTTTTCTGTTCGGATGTTTCACCTAGTATTCTTGATTGACCTCTGTATTTGGATTTTCGTATATCGTAAATCAGTGAGTGCTTGAAAAGCACCTTTAAATATTCGATTCAGTAATTTCTAGATACGTAGATTGATACTAAAGGCACGCACAAAGCATGGCAAACTGGTATTTAGAAGCATATGTCGACTGTATGGCGATGATGTCGAATACGCTATATGCTTTAAAGTGTGAATTTGTAGTGCATGCGCCCGCTCCGAAAATTTGCTCCCTAAAGCTGCATTGTCGTAGCCGTTAAATTCACAGCCTGCCCTGTAAGCTTCAGCCGCAACCAAGGTTAATGGAGTATAACGCAAGAAGAAACAATGTCCTTACTTTAGGTATGGACGTTAAGGGGTAATTCTAAGTAGCTTGTAGTAACTGCAAGAAAGTCTCATGACCCCCTTTTGAAGGAACATGTTCAAGCAAGTGTCTGGGAAAAGTGTTTTACATTCAAATTAGACGCACTAAAATATTCGGCTTGTACTGAATTGCAGTATGCCATCAGATATGCAGTGCGGACCACCGTATGAAAATATCGTACCTGCGTTTCTAGCCGACTATCTAAAGCAGTGGTTCTCAACCTTCGATGTTTCGCGGACCCCTTGTGGATCGGCGGAGATGACGGAGGACCCCTTTCGTGGTGAAGGAAAATGTATAAGTAAATTTAAAACTGATTTAATAAATGGATATGGCTAAGGGCTAGTGTGAAGTAGACTTCTTGTATTGACAAACACACTAGAAAACTCGCCCGAAAACGAACATATCTTCTCAATCTGAAAAAGATACAACTTTTATTGCCGGGCTCTAAAGACGACGCAGGGCTTCGCGGACCTCTAGAAAGCCTTCGCGGACCCCAAAGGGTCCGCGGACCCCCATTTGAGAACCACTGATCTAAAGCAATCTGCTAGAACCAGAGGAGCCTATATTCCAGAATCATAATTTTTCTAGGTCGTCGTAAAAAATATAATTCCTGGATGTGCTGTCTGCTTCAATCGCTAGACACAAAATCTAATGGCGAGCCACACAAGGGTACCGCAGATCAACTAACGCCCGATGACTCCATTTCTTTTTCTTCCAGATTTGAAAAATATAATGATGTAACAGCAAAAACATTATGCGAAAATCATTTCCGGAAAATCAGAACAAGGATCCCGACATCGGCCATCCGGGATCCAATTCCACTCGTACAGGGGAAGACCTTCCAATTATAAGCGCGCCTGCAGACCAACTCCCTTCGGACGAGCAAGTCCGGTCTAATGCAGCACAGCGGCCCACCAATGTACCCACAAGCCCAGCTCCAGCGTCCTCCACCGACCAGCGTTCGGAAAACGTTGATGATAACTTCCTGGACGTTTCCGGTGCCCGAAACTGCGCGCCCGGCCTCGAGGAGCCTCCACCACCACCTCTGCCTCCGCCGCCCGATTCCCAGCATGTCGTCGAAGCCAGCTCGGGCCCCTCCCTCCGCTGCTTGTCCGACTCTGACCTGTTTCCAGAGCAGGGGTCATCGCTGCAGCACTTCCGCTCGGGCACGAGTCTGCTCTCCGATCGCCGGTTGAGTCTGCAGAGCTACACCATGAGCTCCAGGGGAACCAGCCTGCCGATGCTCCAGGCAACTTTCCTACACCACCAGAGGCAACCACAGCCGATGGTGTAGGACCACGGGACACGCCACGAGCAGAAGAGGAAGCTCTTTCTGGAGCTCCGCCAGAGCTGCAGCCCTGGTTCCGGGATGAGTCATCTGAACCGCGGCAACCTCCCCGCAAGCATGTCGGCCTCAAGGGCTTGCTTAATACTGGTGCCAGCTCTGTGTCCCGCATCACGTACACCATCTCACTGTCAAAGTCCTCGCAGTCCGTCGCAGAAGCCACCAGCCCGCCTCCGGAAGAAAGCCTCGGTCGGCAGCCATCAGAATTTGCAACGCGCGACCACTTCGTTTCCCACTCTGGCAGTCTAGAGACGATGAACTTGCTGAACGAATGGCCGTTGCTCAAAAAGCAAAGAACTGAGCCGAGGACAACGTCAAGCGCGGCCCCGCTGGTGAGCCAAGGACCATCTTCGGTCACCGTGCAGCAGCAGATCAACATGGACGTAATGCTTAATCCGTCCAAAACCGATGCCGCGGAAAAGCGGAATGCTCCGCACGAGAAGAGGCTCGACGTTCCGAAAGCACGTGCAAAATCTGCTCTGGATGTGCGATCTGAATATGATCCAGAGGAAAGACCGGCCCAGGTCGCGAAAAAACCAGATCCGTCAACTTGGAAAATGTCAAGAGGAGGACATAATTGAACTAGTGCGTTTTATTAACGCTGCTTTTGCATCCCAAAAATCAGTATCTGGGACAACTACCCATTCCCAGGCACTACCATGTCCCGAACAGCAGAGTGACTTCATTCGACGGGTAGACAGCGCGGAGACGTCAACTACAGAAGAGGCTGCTCAGATATCCCACATAACTAACTATGAAAAGGTCAAGGACGTTTGGTCAAGTGCATTGCTCACCGAGGAATTTATACTCGGGCGACAACAGCCCCCACAGCTCTTTCCAGTAATTGTCGCTGACAAGTCGTTGACTAAACTCAAAACTGAAAAAGACCTAGCCCCTCAACAGGTCATACAGGTAAAAGGCACGCGGGTAAAGCGTGGCTCCGAAAGTTATGATGTGATCATTAAGTTCCCAAGCATGGAAGTTCTCCTACGGAAACCATCTGCAGACAAACCTAAAGAGGTTATTTACGGAGCAGGGCGAAAAGGATCGGTGAGCGAAAAAGAAAACCAGGCAAGCGCATCAAGCTGGCTCGGCGAGTTCTTCACGGCAGCAGACGCACCGCGAGTCGGCAGCACCATCGAGAAATTTAAACAGGGTCATGAAACAATACTCCCCCTTACCGAAACAGAAGCAGGGTCACAAGCAGGTGCGACAAAATCATCTAAAGGGGAACCTGCTATTCAGTCAAATACTGCATTGGAATTTGACAGAGACGAAATGCTTCCATTTTTCGAGGAAAATGCACCTTTCTTTTATTCTAACATGGAACACGGAAAAAATAAAAATGAACTACAGCAACAAAAAGCACCAAAGGGCTCAGGAAAAAAAAATATCGCACCGCAAATAATCCAGTCTGCCAAGATTGGTGTGGAAACTGCTGAACCTGATAGGAAGATTGAATTACCTAAACCGCAATACCAAGAAAGAATATCACTTCAAATAGATTCGGGAATGGCACGGGCTGGAGAAAAAGAAACACCCTTAAGTATAGAAATGCTTCAACAAGTGGAGGTCAAGGAATTAGCCGCACATGCCCGGACAGTTATCACAACAGCCTCAACAAAAGATTGTCGCATACAGGTAGCAGCAGGCCTGCATCTTGACATACCTGATGTGCAAATACCAGGGCAGAAACGGCAAGACCAAAACCTCCAAGTTTCTGACGGAACATTGCCGGCGGTGGTATTTCCATTGGAGGTTGCTGAACAAGCAAAGCAGCTCAAGGTCACACCGGTTTCCGAAGAGGCTCCTGAAATGTCACTAGAAATTCCTGCGCTGAAGCATCCAGTGGAAGAAATACCCGAGGTAGAGTTCCCAGCTGGCGAAGAATGTTTTCCAGATGGAATTAAAGATATCCAAGGAAAGGAACTGGAGGCTAGGATGCCTGTCGAAGGGCCTCTTAATGTGGCATCAGATGCCATCTCGGGTGCAATACTGCCATCCATAATACGCGAAGAATTACCATCCAGCTTAGGTACTTCCGGTGATATAGAAGAACAAAATATAATTGAAGAAATTTCAGAACCCCTACCAGATAATACAAAATTATTTGTAAAGATGACCATAACGCCAGTAGTTTCAGACGTTGACTTCGTGCCAAGGACAAGTCAAGATTTATCGAAAGAAGCTCTAGAGTGTGTTCCTGAAACACATCAAAGGCCTATGCCGTCGGAGTTTTCCACAGTGATAAGCGAGAACACTGTCACGGAAGGGGAATCGAAAACTGAAGATAAAGAAAACACGATGAAGTATACAGAACTTCCTACAAAAGTGCCAGCTCCAAAGTTTGTTCCTGACACACATCAAGGGCCATTACCATCGGAGTATTACGCAGAGCAAAGCGAGACGACAGTATTGCATGGAAAAACGAAAACGCAGATGCCAGAAACAGTGATAAAGCATAGAAAGCCTTCTACAGAAGTGCCAGCTCCAGAGCCTGTTTCTGAAACACATCAAGAGCATATGCCATCAGAGTATTATGCAGGGCCAAGGGAGGTCACTGTCCTGCAAGAAGAAGTTAAGACAGAAGATCAGCAAACAATGAAAGAAGTGCCAGCTCCAGAGACTTTTCCTGAAACACAGCCGGAGCATGTGCCATCGGAGTGTTACGCCGAGCGAAACAAGGACACTCTCCTGCTAGGAGAAGCAGTGACCGAAGATCAAGAAACAACGAGAGAAGTGCGAGGTTCAGAGCCTGTTTCTGAAACAGATCAAGAGCCCATGCCATCAGAGTATTATGTAGGGCCAAGTGAGGTCACTGTACTGCAAGAAGAGGTTAAGACAGAAGATCAGCAAACAACGATAGAAGTGCCAGCTCCAGAGACTTTTCCTGAAACACAGCCGGAGCATATGCCATTGGAGTATCACGCCGAGCGAAACAAGGACACTCTCCTGCCAGGAGAAGCAGTGACCAAAGATCAAGAAACAACAAGAGAAGTGCGAGGTTCAGAGCCTGTTTCCGAAACAGATCAAGAGCCCATGCCATCAGAGTATTATGTAGGGCCAAGCGAGGTCACTGTCCTGCAAGAAGAAATTAAGACAGAAGATCAGCAAACAACGATAGAAGTGCCAGCTCGAGAGACTTTTTCTGAAACACAACCAGAGCGTATGCCATTGGAGTATTACGCCGAGCAAAACAAGGACACTCTCCTGCTAGGAGAAGCAGTGACCGAAGATCAAGAAACAACAAGAGAAGTGCGAGGTTCAGAGCCTGTTTCAGAAACAGATCAAGAGCCCATGCCATCAGAGTATTATGTAGTGCCAAGCGAGGTCACTGTCCTGCAAGAAGAGGTTAAGACAGAAGATCAGCAAACAACGATAGAAGTGCAAGCTCCAGAGACTTTTCCTGAAACACAGCCGGAGCGTATGCCATTGGAGTATTACGCCGAGCGAAACAAGGACACTGTCCTGCTAGGAGAGGCAATAACCAAAGATCAAGAAACGAGAGAAGTGCCAGCTCCAAAGCCTATTCCTGAAATACATCAAGAGCCTATGCCATCAGAGTTTTATGCAGGGCCGAGCGAGGTCACTGTCCTGCAAGAAGAAGTTAAGGCAGAAGATCAGCAAACAATGATAGAAGTGCCAGCTCCAGAGACCTTTCCTGAAACACAGCCGGAGCATGCGCCATCGGAGTACTATGCCGAGCGAAACAAGGACACTCTCCTGCTAGGAGAAGCAATGACCGAAGATCAAGAAACAACGAGAGAAGTGCGAGGTTCAGAGCCTGTTTCTGAAACACATCAAGAGCCTATGCCATCAGAGTATTATGTAGGGCCAAGCGAGGTCACTGTCCTGCAAGAAGAGGTTAAGACAGAAGATCAGCAAACAACGATAGAAGTGCAAGCTCCAGAGACTTTTCCTGAAACACAGCCAGAGCGTATGCCATTGGAGTATCACGCCGAGCGAAACAAGGACACTCTCCTGCTAGGAGAAGCAACGACCGAAGATCAAGAAACGAGAGAAGTGCGAGGTTCAGAACCTGTTTTGAAACAGATCAAGAGCCTCTGCCATCAGAGTATTATGTAGGGCCAAGCGAGGTCACTGCCCTGCAAGAAGAGGTTAAGACAGAAGATCAGCAAACAACGATAGAAGTGCAAGCTCCAGAGACTTTTCCTGAAACACAGCCAGAGCGTATGCCATTGGAATATTACGCCGAGCGAAACAAGGACACTCTCCTGCTAGGAGAAGCAATGACCGAAGATCAAGAAACAACGAGAGAAGTGCGAGGTTCAGAGCCTGTTTCTGAAACACATCAAGAGCCCATACCATCACAGTATTATGTAGGGCCAAGCGAGGTCACTGTCCTGCAAGAAGAGGTTAAGACAGAAGATCAGCAAACAACGATAAAAGTGTCCGCTCCAGAGCCTTTTCTCGAAACACAGCCAGAATCTGTACAATCAGAATATTACGCATGGCCATGTGAGGTCACTGTCCTGCAAGTAGAAGCAATGACCGAAGACCAACAAACAACGAGAGAATTGAGAGCTCCAGAGCCTGTTCCTGGAACACATCAAGAGCCTATGCCATCAGAATATTACACATGGCCTAACAATGTCACCATGCTGCAAGGAGAAGCAAAGACAGAAGATCAACCAACAAGGATAGAAGTGCAAGCAGCAGAGCATTTTCCTGAAATCCATCCAGAGCCTATGCCATCGGAGTATTTTGCAGGGTCAAGCGAGGTCACTGTAGCGCCCATGCCTTCTAAGTACTATGCTGAATACACCGAGATTTCACTTCCAGGGAAGGCAGTCAAAAAGAAAGGTAATTTGCTTTTTGTAGCTGAACGCGAAGTACCAAGGAAAAAAATACAGTACAAAAAAGTTCCAGAAGAGCTTTCCACTGCTGAAGTAGTTCCAAAACAGCATGTGGAACCCATGCTCTCCGAGTACTATGCTGCACCTACCAAGATTCCATTTCCAGAGGAGGCAGTAAAGAGAAAGCCATTCTTCCTTTTGAAGCAGAATGCAAAGTACGGGGAAAAGAAGTGCAGGACAAAGAAGTTCCACAAGAGCTATCCACTGCTGAAGTAGTTCCAGAACATCATGTAGAGCCCATGCCCTCTGAGTACTATGCTGCACCTACTGAGATTCCACTTCTAGAGGAGGCAGTAAAAGAGAAAACCATTCTTCCTTTTGAAGCAGAGCGTGAAGTACAGAGAAAAGAATTGCAGTATGAAGAAGTGCCACAAGAGCTTTCTACTGCTGATGTAGTCTCAGACCAGCATGTAGAACCCATGCCTTCTGAGTACTACGCTACACCTCCCGAGATTCCACCTCCAGAAGAAGCAGCAAAAGAGGAAACCATTCTTCCTTTCGGAGCAGAATGTGAAGTACCGGGAGAAGAAGTGAAATACAAAGAAGTTGCACAAGAGCCTTCCACTGCTGAAGTAGTTCCAGAACATCATGTAGAACCCATGCCCTCCGAGTACTATGCTGCACCTACCGAGATTTTACTTCTAGAGGAGGCAGTAAAAGAGAAAACCATTCTCCCTTTTGAAGCAGAGCGTGAAGTACAGAGAAAAGAATTGCAGTACGAAGAAGTGCCACAAGAGCTTTCTACTGCTGATGTAGTCTCAGACCAGCATGTAGAACCCATGCCTTCTGAGTACTACGCTACACCTCCCGAGATTCCACCTCCAGAAGAAGCAGCAAAAGAGGAAACCATTCTTCCTTTCGGAGCAGAATGCGAAGTACCGGGAGAAGAAGTGAAATACAAAGAAGTTGCACAAGAGCCTTCCACTGCTGAAGTAGTTCCAGAACATCATGTAGAACCCATGCCCTCCGAGTACTATGCTGCACCTACCGAGATTTTACTTCTAGAGGAGGCAGTAAAAGAGAAAACCATTCTCCCTTTTGAAGCAGAGCGTGAAGTACAGAGAAAAGAATTGCAGTACGAAGAAGTGCCACAAGAGCTTTCTACTGCTGATGTAGTCTCAGACCAGCATGTAGAACCCATGCCTTCTGAGTACTACGCTACACCTCCCGAGATTCCACCTCCAGAAGAAGCAGCAAAAGAGGAAACCATTCTTCCTTTCGGAGCAGAATGCGAAGTACCGGGAGAAGAAGTGAAATACAAAGAAGTTGCACAAGAGCCTTCCACTGCTGAAGTAGTTCCAGAACATCATGTAGAACCCATGCCCTCCGAGTACTATGCTGCACCTACCGAGATTTTACTTCTAGAGGAGGCAGTAAAAGAGAAAACCATTCTGCCTTTTGAAGCAGAGCGTGAAGTACAGAGAAAAGAATTGCAGTACGAAGAAGTGCCACAAGAGCTTTCTACTGCTGATGTAGTCTCAGACCAGCATGTAGAACCCATGCCTTCTGAGTACTACGCTACACCTCCCGAGATTCCACCTCCAGAAGAAGCAGCAAAAGAGGAAACCATTCTTCCTTTTGGAGCAGAATGCGAAGTACCGGGAAAAGAAGTGCAATACAAAGAAGTTCCACAAGAGCCTTCCACTGCTGAAGTAGTTCCAGAACAGCTTGTAGAACCCATGCCTTCTGAGTACTGGGCTGCACATATTGATGTTCCATTTCCTGCAGAGGCAGTAAAGGTGAAAGAAATTCTGCAGATTAAAGCACAAACTGAAGTATTGGAAAAGAAGTGCACCAGACGGACCTTCTGTCGGAGCTTCCCGCTGCTGAGGTAGTCCCAGAAAATGCTGAAGAGCTTATACCTTCCGAGTACTCTACCGCACCTGCCGGGACTCCTATTCAAATGGAGGAAATAAAATACAAAATTTTGCCTTTTCAAAAGAAGGAACCTAAAGTACCGGTTGAAAAAGTGCAGTATGAAAAGCTTCCCTCAGAGCTTTTCTCAGATGAGGCTTCATTTGAACAGTACGAGGAGCACGCGACTTCTGTCTGTTATGCTGCGCCTTGCGAGATTCCTCTAGAGGATATAGAAAAGGAGAAAGATATTTTAATTCCCACAGCAGTTTATGCCCTAGAACAGTATGACGAGCACATGCCTTCTGAGCACTCGGCTGCCGCTGCGGAAATTCTTCTGCCTGTTGATGCAGTAAAAGATAGTATACCGCCTATTACTGAAGTCGAACTTCAAGTACCGGACGAGGAACTAGAGTATAAAGAGCTCCCATCAGAGGTTCCTGCTGCTGACATCGTCCTAGAACAGTATGCAGAACCCATGCCTCCTGAGTACTATGCTACGGCTGTCGATATTTATTATCCAAAAACAGTAAAGGAGAAAAAATCCTGCCTCTTGATGCGGAACCCGCAGTTACGGAAAAGGGCATGCCATACAATGAAGTTCCATCACAGCTTCCTTCCACTGAGGCTGTCTTAAAGACGTTTGTCGATTCCATGCCTTCCGATTACAATGCTACACGTACTGACATTACTCTTCCAGAGGAGAGATTAAACGGGAAAGAAATTTTTCCTGTTGAACGGACAGAACGCGAGATATCGGGAGAAAAAGCGCTGTACGCAGCACTGTCTTCAGAGTCACCAACAATTGAGACTGTTCTAGAACAATGTGTAGAGCCCATGCCCTCTGAATATTATGCTACACCTAAGGAGATTCGGCTTCCAGTGGCACTAGAAGAGAATGAGATTTTGTCTTTTGAAGCAACACCTAAAATACCAACAGACGAACTTCAAGAAAAGGGACTTCTGTCCGAGCTCACTGCAGTTGAGGATGTTCTAGAACGGTATACCGAGCCCATGCCATCCGAGTACTATTACATACCTGCCGAGGTTCTTCCAGTGAAGCCAATAAAGGACGAAATTGTGCCTTTTTTAGCATCAAAATCTGATGTACCACGAAAAGAAATTGAGTATAAAGAACTTCCTTTAAAACTTTCCGCAGCTCAAGATGTCCTAGAACAATTCATAGAACCCATGCCTTCCGAGTACTATGCTGCATCAATCGAAAGCCCTTATCCAAACAAGACACAAACGGACAAAGAAATTTTGATTTCTGAAGCAGAACCTGAAACACTCGTGAAAGAATTGCAATGCAAACAAGTTGCTTCAGAGGTTCCAATGGCTAATATGCCTCCTACAGATGTCTTAGCAAAGGAAAAAGAAATGTCACTTTTTGAAGGTCCAAGGCCTTATAAACCGGGAGAAGGGGTGAAATACGAAAAACTTCATTCTGCAAGTGAATCAGCTAAACTTGACCTAAAGGAAGATCTGGAATTTCTACCTCCACAATTAATTGCTGCATGCAGTGAAATTTCTCCTCTCCCTCCGACAAGTGTGGATGTAGATGGAAGTGCTAGTGAAACTGACGCAGTGTCCGTTGAAGCTTTAAAAAGAGGAAGTGCAGAGGTCTTGAAATATTTAAAATTCATAGACAAAATGGTGACAGTGGAACCTCTTCCTGAAGAAGCTTTGATTTCAGTAAAAGCAGAATTTGATCAGCTTTCTTTTTTACCTGACAAGAGTGACTTCAGTAAAGAGGCACAGGAGCGACCCAAGCTGAGTTCATCAGAGAATGACATAAATCTTCCAGTTCCCCTAGGCATTGTTACCAGAAGAATCCTTAGGGAAACAACTGTCACCGAAGAGTTCCAAAAATTATTTCCTCTACAGCCCGGGATTCTATGTAGTTCATATCAAGGAAAGGTTGACGAATCTGGAGGTCCCAGATTACAACCTTGGGAGCCCACAGAACATTTTGACGTCATTACAACACGGAAAGAAACAAAAACGAAGGAGAAAGTGGAATACACTGAGCCATACAAAAATGAAGATTTCGATACGACCGAAATTTCATTGGATAGTGGAAGTGTGTCAAGAGGAGCGTCCGACGAATATCACACTAAAACAATCGTTTTACAATGCAATAAGGAGGAGGAAGTGAAATATGCAGAACCTCTATCCAGCTTTTGTTCTTGCGTTCCTGAAGAACTAGGAACTGAAGTTTCAAATACAGCTACCCGAAACGAATGTGTCGTGCACACGGAAGACACGACGGGGACATGTGATAGATTTCATGAAGAGTACTTAACAAGAGCAGCAAAAAAGGCAACGGTCGTGAAAGAAACATTTCAAGTAATAAAGCCATTTAAACCCTCAAAACGTGCATTATCATCTACAAAAGAAGAATGCTTACCGGGAACCTCACAAGACACCAAACAAGGAAACAAACTTACAAAAGCTTTATCAAAAAGCATAGTTCTCATAGAACTTAGAGAGGACACAAGGCCACGCAAGAAATTAAGTGTGGAAGCTGACCTGAATAAACGTTTAATGCTTACAGGTGACGTGCCCACCGATGAGGCCGGAAAAGAACCTCATGAAATCAATGTGAGCATTGATGGGCGTGCCCTTGATAAAGATCCTTCGAAAAGTTCAGATAATTTTACTATTACACAAATAGAACTGTTTCCAGGGACCTCATTAGACCAGGGGACAGCACCCTTTACTGAATTTCAAGACGAACTTCCATCTGTAGACGAATTAGAACAAAGATTTCGACCTCCGATGGGACTACACCGCGACCTGCTATCGCTGCACGAGTTTGACATAGGGGCAGCACGCGACCATAGAAAACATATTTCTTCCATGGAAGGGGTGAAAAAACCATTACAGCTTCTAGCGATGAGCCTACATTTCCCTCCAGAATAAAGTTAATTGACACACCAGCCAATGAGCATCCTGTGGAGGCAACTCCGATTGAGAAGGACTATTTCCCCTCCAGTGATACAGAGGGCCACGAAACTGGCAAAATTAAACAAAAATTCCACTTGGTAGCTCCATCTGTTCATAAAGGCGAGTTGGTTACGTTAGGAGAAAGATCTTTAGTGATTCCTACTTCAGAAAGTAGTGTTGAACTGATGCAAGCTGAGAAGTATGCAATTGCAACAGATATTTCCGGTGCAGAAACGGTACCAGCATCTCATCGTCAAAAGTCTCTGGATGAAGAATTCCAATCATCACATGCTGCTCCAGCGTACAAACTTGTGCCAGGAGAGAGATCTTTAGTTCCTGTTTTAGACATTGCAGCAGATGGTGCGTTAGCTGAATATTGCGTCGAAAACTCGCATATTCCTGCCGCAGGAACAGTACCAGCAGTTGAGCCTCAAGCGTTTCGGACTGAAGATATTCAAACATTATCTGGTGCGTCAGTACATCTGGCTGTGCCAGGAGAAAAACCTGTAGTGATCCCTACCTTACAGAGTGTAGTAGAAGTAATGCCAGCCGAATATTATTCAAAAGCAGTGGAGACTTCCATCGCTGAAGCTGTACTGGCAGCTGAACCTCAAAAGCCAGTGTCTCAAAACTTTGAACCAATGTGTGCCGCCCTAGAATATAAACGTGCGATTGAAGAGCAATCTGCACTGCTTCCGCCATGGAGGAAAATAGTAGAGCCAATGTCAACTGAACGTTCTCTACAAGTTGTGGAGATTCCCTCTGTAACAGTGCTTCCAGGAGAAGTTCAGCAACTTCTGGATAAAGAAGTCGAACCCTCGTACGCTGGGCTAGATGAGATAAAAGTTGTAGTTCCAACCTTGGAGAAAAAAGCAGAAGCATTGCCACCTGAACCTGATCAAAAAAATTATGAGATGCTTGGCACAAAGATGGTACCAGAAACTGAACCTCATAATCTTGTGTATGAAGAATTTGAACCCACAGGGTATGAACACACTCCCAAAGACATGTCTACTGCAGCAGACCTCGCCCTCCCCACTCCTGTAGAGTCCACGTCGACAGAACACTACGAAGAAGTCCAGAGAATGTCAACCATGGACACCTTGGCTGACCTCGAGCAGACCCGGCATGAAGAAATTAAAGGTTCATCAGAAGGCGATGCACACCAAGGTGCGACGCTTCCAACTGAAATATCTTTGCCAGTGGAGTACTATACAGCCTCCTCCGAGGTTTCAACAGCAGAAGCAATTGCAGGGGCAAGACGGGAAAAGCCGTCTACCAAAGAAATTGAACCACGGTACGCAGCTGCAGAGTACAACGTCCCACAAGTAAGGCAGGAATCATTCCCCGGGGCTCTAAATGTTGTACCTGGAGAATACCTGACGCCGTCGAACTCCAGCAGTTCTGGTATGCTGGTCACGCCCGAGTACTCAGACACTGAAACAATGAACGGCGTCGACCCAATGTCAATGCGAGAGTCAGAACGGCGTTTGCTGGAGTGGTACCCTTCAATCGAAGTTTCGCACGAGGCACCCCAACCTTCGGAGGTAATGGAACCCTTAGAATTGCCGTGGAGAACATTGAGTGGCCCACCGACGAAACTCGCCTTACTTCCATTGCAAGAGGGCATTGAGTATGCGAGCCTCTCCTCCATAGAGTACCTTAGCGAAGATCTCCTGGAGTCATACCGCAACACCGGTATTATGAGCAGCTTGGCCGATGTGCAGTCTGAACTCTTCATGTCCAATGGAGCACAGGAACCGAGGGAGGATCTGGTGGCAGCCCCTCCAATGGAGGTTGGCTCGGCACTGTGTGGGAAACGCCGAAGCTCCGACGTGTCGGACTGGTTACAAGAGCCATCAACCTCGCAGGTCAAGGAGCTGACAACACACCAGGAACAGACCGCAGTGTCTACGCTGCCAGCAACCAGTACAGGTGTGGGCCACATCCCCTGGACGAGCCAACTGGACGAGCTGGCCAGCGACAGCACGCCTGTTGATGAGCTCAAGTCGGCAGAAGTAAACAAAACAAGGCGAGTTTCACATCTCGATGGAAACTTTTTAAGGAATTAAGCCTGAGTTCCAGTAAGGAAGACAGTTTTAATCGTGTTTGTAGCTTTTTTCTTAAGCGGTAGTTTTATAGGCCCAACCACGCTGAGGTCACGTCATCAAAGTCACATAATGCCTGTGGTCAAAGAGCAAGGTCACGTAATGCCCATGGCTAAAGCGTTGGCCGCATAAGTGCCTGTTGCACAAGCTGACGTGACCCGTTGTCCTTGACATAGTCCTAGAGGTCGTCTTTGACGTCACCCTCTAAAACGTTGTCCCTGAGATCGTCTTGGAGGTCGTCCTAAATGCCATCCTTGACGTCGTCCTAGAGGTCGTCCTTGAGATCGTCTTTGAGGACGTCCTCTACGACATCGTTTTTGAGGTCGTCCTCGACGTTGTTCTTGACATTGTTTCCGATGTTGTCCTAGACGCCGTTCTTGATGTGTGCATGGCATATTACAACCATTCATCATTGTACCATTTTCTTTCCTAATTGTTTTCACTAACAATGTTCCTGTAAAGCAACCGCATTTCATCGCGTTTGGGGGGGGACGTTCTTTAGATATACAATTGTGGTCTCAGCAGGTGAGTGATACAGCCACTGGCAAATCATCACGATTAGTGTGATAATCAACTATAGTCGACGACAGGTTAAGAGTAAAGTGGAAGCTCCTCCAACCTCTTTCTACTTCAGCAGAGCGAACGCTGGAGAGGAGGCAACTTCCTCTCCAGCATTTGCTCTATTAAAGGGCAACTCCGCTTCATTTTTGATATTTAGAAAACTGTGCAGCCCTCTTCAGTATCATATAGGAAGACCCCATGTCAAATATTGCAATCTAATTCCATCTATATATTTAATAAACTGGCCAGCAAACTTTCAATGAGCCAAGTCGCCGAAATCTGCCAACTCTAGCGTGCGACGTGAGGCGCAATCGTCAGCGCAGTCAATGCGACGGAGTTGGAGCGGCCAACATTGAACCACTACGTCAAAGGCATGACTACGTCATTCTCACGTTTTGTTTGTTTTTACTTCTCAGAGCGAAATTGAACGATGACGTCATGAGTTTCTCCTCCCGGTGTTGGCTCGACGGCGTCCACGTGATCACCGTAACACGGATGCGCTAGTTTGCGCTGCCCTGCGCGTTTATCGCACGTCCGTTTCCTCCGCTCCCCCTCTCCTCTTTCGTGTTTTCCCCTACCCCTTCTCCCCGGGCCATCACAGTCCACGCCATGCGAAGCGACCTGCCCGCGTCGCGGGTCCTGCACCTCGCCCCCACGAACGTCACAAGACCACGTGGTTCGACGTGACGTGGCCATGACTCTGATGACACGAGATCAATGTTGCCTGATGCAACCGAAGTTTCGGTTATGGTATCAGCTGATGTTTAAATTGAAATTACACAAATATTATTCCACATTTCGCGAATCCAAAGACGTAGAGCTGTTTAGTAGTGGTTTGTGAAATGGAATCACATGTAAGCCTAAATTTTTCGGAATTGAACGGAGTTGCCCCTTAAAGTGGAGAGGGTGGGAGAAGCTTCCACTTCACTCTTAACCTGTGACCAACTATAAAATCGTTTTTTTTTTAACAAGTGAAATCAAACATATGGTGCCAATAAGAAACTTGCTGAGCACCATCAAAAACCATTATCACTGGTACAACAGGCCCAAAGCTGGCGGTGCAAAACACAAGTAAGCGCACTGCAAGGAGGCTGTCCTTGGCGCACAATGATTATCGTCCGCGTTTCTGCACAAGTGGCAACTTTAGTGCGCCACCGCATTTCCAAAGCACGCAGTCTTTTCTTTGTAACGATTAGCCCACTATATTACAACCCCTGGCCATATCACTCACCTGCACAAACCGGCTTACACGGCTTTATTTAAACAAACATTTAAAACCTAAAAAATTAAAAACCTACGTAGTGTTTATTTCTCACCAACTGTATGTGGCTATAGAAGCATACCTTCTGCAGTGTACCATTTTGTAAACCAGAACAATGGCACATTTTTGCCAAATACTAGCGAAGCGATGTAAAGTTTCGTTGGAATTTCGGGGCAGCGCCTTTTCCAGTAGGTCTTATGCTGCCGCAACGAACGATGAACTAGACAAAGCCCGTGCAGTCCAATTTTGATGCCGTCGCACTTCAACTGAGCATAAGCACAGACCGGACACCGTGGTGCGGTAGCATTTGGCTAAAACTAGGACTATGTGCATTGGCAGACGCTCAATTTTGGGCCAAGGCCGAAATGCTGAGTCGGAGGAATCGCAGTGTAGTTTCATGAAGAGCAGGAAGCGAGCAGGCTTTGTATCGTCTAGGTCAGGGGTGGCCAGGCTGACCCGGCCTAAGAGCCGCAAACGAAACCACGAAACTTCTAAAAGCCGCAGGGGGGGGGGGGGGGGGGGCAAATTTAAATTTTGTTCAGAGTCTAACTGTACGTATGAGTGCACAAGGCTGTACGACAGTACATATGGGGGTACAAGGCTGCCAAACCGCGAGCCATACTTTACTCTACCTGAAATCCCTTCTTTTTTTCCTGGGGAAACGCAGAAAGGGGCGGCGGCAAGGGGTGGGTGGGTGGGGGGGGGGGGTCCCTTTACGGGGGATCCGCGAGCCGCACTTGGACCAGCAAAGAGCCACGGTTTGGCCACCCCTGGTCTAGGTGGTCTCGAACAGTCACTAAATGTGCACCGCCATTTTGGTGCTTAGTGCAGAGCCGGCGCAACTGGATATTGTAACAATTTGAAAATGAGACTTGCCGAACTTTAAATATGGTGTCGGGAATCTCGAGAGGCAACATTTTGCTCCATCTCGGACAGTTTTGACATTTCCGAACAGGAAACGAAAACCTGTTTCCTGTTTGGATAAAGCCTCAGATAACTGGCAACAATGATTTTCAGCACCGAAATGGCTTAAGTGCCGTCACACTAGAACAGGGGTCTCAAACACGCGGCCCGCGGGCCGCATGCGGCCCGCGACTCGCTGGGACGCGGCCCGCAGGCAACCGACTACGAGTCCCGGTTCCCATGTCTCGGGCGCTAGAAATGGCATGCGCCATAGTGATCTCTTCTCGCCGATTTATCTTCGCTCGAAAAGTAGCTCTGCTCTTTTAACGAGTTCAGTTAGTTTCTACTCATCTGTGTTCATCTGCCGTTTGATTGGCTTTATTTTTTGCTTCCCAGCCTTTTGTAACGTACAACTATTCCCCTACTAGGATGCAAGTGTGGGCGAGCTCTTCGTTGAAGGTTGCATCTCGGCTGTTCGAAGTCTCAGTCAGCAGGAGCAACTGCCAAAGATAAAGCTACAAACTCTGGATTCTCACCTTAAAAAAAAAAAAAAAGCTATTAAAATTATAAATATTTTTATAGTGTTGTAAAAAAATCGCCAGAAAAACAAAAACTGTCAAATTAACCGTTTTTCTTTTTTAGTGAAATGTTGATTTTGGCTAATTCCTGAGGAAATTAAGCAACGATAACGACAGTGTACTTTATCATTAAAAATGACAGCATTTTGGCGGGGCGGTGTCATCGTAATTATTGTTATCACAGCAGGTCAGGGCCCAAACTAGTCATATAAACAAATCAAGTCTTAGATGTCACTGCGAAAACTGTGAGTTTACAACAAGCATAGAGCACAGGATATCTTCTTAAACATTTCGAAAAACCCCGAGACTGGGACAAAAAGGGACGGACAAACACAAAGTCTCAAACACAGCTGAATTTTATTTGACAACGAAAGGTGCTTTTATAGGCGTCAAAGCCTACACAATTCAAAAGAGACGAAGGAAAGAAAGTGAGAAACCTACACAAAACAAAAGAGATGAAAGAAAGAGAGGGAGAAATGGGGAAACCCGTGCCACAAGCAGTACAACAACAAAACAAGCATTACAATAGAACAGAGTAGTAGTGGGTTCGTTTATACAAAAACAAAGTAGAAGGACTAAAGTGCATTAGCAAAACAAAGTTCTACTTTGTTTTTGTATAAACGAACCCACTACTACTCTGTTCTATTGTAATGCTTGTTTTGTTGTTGTACTGCTTGTGGCACGGGTTTCCCCATTTCTCCTCTCTTTCTTTCATCTCTTTTGTTTTGTGTAGGTTTCTCACTTTCTTTCCTTCGTCTCTTTTGAATTGTGTAGGCTTTGACGCCTATAAAAGCACCTTTCGTTGTCAAATAAAATTCAGCTGTGTTTGAGACTTTTGTTTGTCCGTCCCTTTTTGTCCCAGTCTCGGGGTTTTTTCGAAATGTTTAACCACCACCAGCTCGTTTGCGCCCTTACCTTTTGTTCACGGATATCTTCTCTTTAAAATCTTTTAACCCCCCCCCCAATCCCCCTCGTTTTACGTTGGCCCTCGACCTTTACGGTGTGGGCTATCTGGCCCCCACGCTCAAGTGAGTTTGAGACCACTGCACTAGAACATAGTTTATGAAGTGGCTTTAGCAACGGGTCCCCATCACTTTATCAAAACACGTTTCATGGACAAACATTTTATGTACACACGTTTCGACGACACTAGGAAGTTTTAGAATAACGTACGCAATTTTAGTGCACGCTAGCGCTAAATTTAGCGCTTGCTTTAGCGCACGCGACGCAGAGAGTTTTAGAATAGCGTTTTTCCGCCGCGACGCAAAAGCCCAAGTTTCTCGCGCTTCGCAACGCCACCAAGATACAGTCACGATTTTAATTTCACACACGAAATGCTGCAACTTGAGAAAAAACAAGAGTTTTGTTCCGGAGGAACAAATTTACATTTGTTTAAACGTGAGAGTGCGACGCGAGCGGTCGACCGGTCGTGTCCGCCACATGCGTCGCCTCGACAAGAGTGTACTGACCTTTTCCGATAAATGTTCGCTCGTCGCAAGCATCAAGTTGCCGGTGATCGTTGCCCACCCTACTGGGTCTTCCAAACCGAGTACAATGTCGTCCCAAATTGAAAATCGCAGTCGCGAGGATGCCGCCGACATCGCGTTCACGACGCCGCCTTGTCTTGGCTTTAGCCAACTTCTCATCAGAAATCCTCCTTGGAGGAGCGCAAAGACCCTTTGCGTACGCACGCTATTTTCGGAAATAGCGCACGCTAAATTTGCGCACGCAAAGCGCAAAACCTGGTTGGCGTTCGGAGCATGCGCAGTGGCGGCGACGCTATTCTTTGCGTACGCAAAGCTTTAGCGTGCGCTATTCTAAAACTCCCTAATATACTCCTTATTTCCTTTCCTTATCGTTTCACCTTATGTTGCACCGCAGCGAAGGCTAGAAGCGCTGAGCTCATAGCGGTGGCAGCTGCCCTAAATGCACCAGAGCTTGTGCCGCCGAGATGTGCCCTAGAGCAAGGAGCTTGCACTTGTAGCCTTTCCTGCGGTACATCATAAGATGAAATAGAGTATAGCATTTCATTGACACTTGTCATGCCAATTGCACGCTGTAGGGACATTTCATCGTGCGCGTATCACTGGGGTGCGTGCTAACCTCACGCAGCCTACCCATTTACGCCGCTTAACGGTGGCAGTTTGCAGCAACAGCGGCTCATCACAGAAATTAGCTAATTGGAGCATGTCAATGAAATGATCTGTCAATGAAACATAGTGTGTCTATGAAACAATCTGTCTGATAAAACTTTGTTCAACAAACTGATTGCCACCGCTCTAGCATTGACGAGATTCGAACGTCCTACCTGGCATCCTGTGACCAAGGATGACACTGCCTTTTCGCTCCTTGCAGCAGTAGGGAAGCGGAGCCTGTGGACGCCTTGGACCCGGCAGCCCCTGCTATCGCCTTCTCCTTGCTCTGGTTGCCTTCGTGACAGCTGTCGTCGTTTTGTTTGATTCGGTGCCCGGAGGTACTATCACCCAGCAGGCTAGCTGTACCATCTTGTAAATAAAGCTCGGCTCAAAACCGCTCCACTAGCCTGTCACTGCATGACTGTTACGCAATGACAACTACAAGCATGTCTTTCTCTTTACAGGGCCAGGGCACTAGCAAGAAGTGCTGGCCGCGTAATAAAAAAAAAAAAAAAATGTGTGTTTCACTTGAGGGTGTGTTTATTTGAAAACTGTGTCAACTCCTTTGTCATGCAAATGTCTGTCCAACAATGGATAGAAATTGCTTTACACCGAACTTTGGAACAGATATCCTGCATCTTTTATTTGCAGAAAACCGCAAGAACCTAGTAATTCCTCTGGTTTTGTCTTCGACCTGGAAAGGAAAGGGATGCTTTAGAATTTATGTTGAATACCAATAGCCCTGTCAAAGTAACTACTATGATGTTAAAAGGGTAATTTTTAAAATTCTAGCTGAGGAAGATTGTTTCTGAAAGAAGATGTTCATGCTAAATTGCCATGAAGTAGATCATGATATCAGCTTCTTTCCAATTCCCACCAGGTGAAAATTACGCAAAAAAAAAATATTGTTTACAGGAAAACCTTTAACAATATTTTATGGGGCTTGTTTCCATGAGATGAGCCTAATGTTGCTAAAGGGTCATGAAAAACTTTCCCAGGCCCCTAAACTTGGAGGGCCAGAGTGCAATTACTAAAAAATGATAGAAAATAAAATATTTTGCTTCTCTTGGTACTAATCTCTCAAAACATTTTTTTTAAAACTATTCTATAAAAATTTAAAAAAAATTGCCATCCGATTCTTTTTTTTTTTTATGGGCAGTTTTTTTTTTTATTCAAGCAAGGAGTGGCAGTTGTATTTTTTATTTTGCTTCAAACTTTTATATTTTGTGGAGCATGTTCCAAGAAGTACAATCCTTTTTATTTTAATGTCCTAAAATGATTAGTTTGGAGAAAAAAAAACTCTCGAAGAAGTGGGAAAGAACGATGAGGTTTTGACAATTGTAGTTTGTATGCGTTTTGAATCACTCTCTATTTTCAAAGTATTCAAAAGAGAGCGTCTATATTTTTTTTGTGTGATATATATAAGAGTACCTAGGTAAAACGACATTATAACTACTATTTATTATTCATAGCTCCAAACTTTAAGAATCCCCCAAAATGCCTCCGCAAACAACTGTGACCTAAATTGCAATTTTTTTTTTTTTTAGTTGGTTATGTTTAGTATTATTTTTAAAATAATACCCAAGTTCCAGGCTTCCTTCCTTTTCAACACTTCTCTCTCTCTCTAAAATAATACCACGTGTAGAACCTTTCATTGCCTTCCAAATTAAGCAATGTTTGTGTTTTTATCATGTGCGAGTACTGAGAAATAAACTACAGAAACAGAGAAAGGTTCCACTTTTCGTTCAAATTCAACACGCTGCATAAAAAAACATTTTTAATTTTTTTATTTTCTTGCGTTTGCATTTTTTTTTGCAACCTTCTTTTACCAGAATACATTCCGTTAGAGGTATTTGCACTGGTTTTGAGTTTGAAGCCTCTAAATATACTAAAAAAGAGCAAGTGCCAATGGTGGGTTTTGACAATTGTCGTGTGTGGCGTTTTTGAACCACTCAATCTCAAAGT
>JAZHYW010012496.1:0-80168 GCA_037355805.1 Ixodes ricinus
ACTGTTCTTGTGCGCTATAACTTATAGGCTAATACACCACATACAAAATTGGTCGAACCTATGGCGACATTCTTTGTTCTTTCTTGCGTCAAGATTCCTCTTGCTGTTTGTCAATTTCGTAGCTTTGTCGGTAACACTCGAGGCCTACTGCTCACCGTCATCGGTCCTCACCCACACCTGCGAGCTAAGGGTTAGTATTGTTTTGCGCTTTTCTTGCAGCATGTACGCACTCGTTGCCCCGCCGGTCGCTGGTTTCGCGCCGCGACCAACATGGCTGACGTACACTTCAGCTCGAAATTCGGCTTTTAGTGCCGGCAAAGGACCGGCACGGACATCTGGGCCGGCTTGCTAGAACCAGCGTCTCAGCTGAGACTGGGTGAAAGAAAGCACTGCCAAAGCCAGCGCACGAGCTCAGCGGGACTCAGTTGCGTCTCAAGACGCTCGCGCGCCCCAGCCTTTGCAGCGCTTTCTTTCACCCAGTCTCAGCTGAGACGCTGTTCTAGCAAGCCGGCCCTGATTTTCAAAAGCCCTTTTTGCTGTGCGAGTGCTTGTGACAGCGAAGGATTCTTCAGAACTACGCTTTTGAGCCCTGGCTTTTGACAACGCCGAAGCCAACTGGAGACGGAGCATGTTTTTCGGCGCCCCACCAGATTGCGCTGTGCATTTCGCACATCGTCCATTTGCAGTTTAATTGTGTAATTAGAGAAACTGTCAAATATCCTTGCGAAAGTTTTCGCTTAGACCTTTAGATTAAATAAAGTAATCAAAATCGTAAATAAAAAATAAAAAACGACGCAAGCCTTTTTGTTTTGTTTGTAGAAAGCACCGTTATAAAAGATATATCTGAAAATTACTGAAAATTTAGCCCAGCTATTTTCTCACAAACGTATGACGCAAGATTGGCAAAATATCTCCTAATTGTTTCTCAGTGCTTCCATCGCCAATAGCTGTTTTGTCACAATTTGAAATAGCTCCTTTACGCGGAAACAGCCCAGAGAAAATCGTCTTGCGCGTTGCTTTCTACCCGTGTGGAGAGCAATCTCCCTCCGCAGCCAGTCTACCCTTATCAAATCTATCGATCCTCACAGACGACAAGTGACTTGATCCGTGCTTTGTGCGATCGACCCCATGGGGATACTCCCTGTATTTCATTTCATTCATTTCATTTATTGACCCTTAAAGGCCCTATTGGGGCATTACATAGGGGGGGGACAGTACCGGGAGGCATACATGTAGAACTTTTATACATAAAAAATAAATAAATAAATAAAACAGGAATAAGAAGTGGCCTAACAGTGGCCACACCAGAAAACACGTCGCTGGTTAGGCATTATATATGGATGACACGGCATTTCCAAAAAGATCGGAGTCACTGATGTACACAATATGATCCGGCAGATTATTCCACTCTATTATGGAAAGAGGAAGAAATGAGTGGTTGAAGCTGACGGTGGCACCAGGGATGCGACGTACACTAAGGAGGTTAAAAAGGCGTCGGGATGAACGATGGGGATCTAATAGTAGTGTCTGCTCTGAGTTGAGGGTGGTGATAGAAGATCTTATGGAAGAGACAGATGCGTGAAATTCTGCGGCGAGTAATGAGGGTGACAAGAGATAGAGCAGCCTTCATGGCTGATACACTGTAAGAACGTTCATAATTAGATAGGATGAATCGGGCGGCACGATTTTGAATAGATTCTAAGGTGTTAGTAAGGTAGAGTTGATGAGGAGACCAAATAGAAGCAGCATATTCAATCTTCGGGCGGACAAATGTCTCGTAGGCCAGCTGTCGTAGGGCAGGAGGGGCAGAGCGCAGGCATCGTCAGATATAGCCAAGGGTTCTAGAAGCTTCAGCACATACAGTGTTAATGTGTAGAGACCATGACATATTAGGAGAAAAATGAACACCAAGATATTTGTATGATTTTACACACTCGATTTGTTCAGTGCCTAGAGAATACTGAAAGAGAGATGGGGAGTTCTTGCGGGAGAAGCAGACAAATGTACACTTAGAGTGGTTTAGTGACATAAGCCATTGATCACACCATTTAGTTATGCTTTCGAGGTCATTCTGAAGGAGGAGATGATCGTCAGTACAGTTTAGTTGACGATATATTACACAATCGTCGGCGAATAGACGTATATTAGAGGTTTACTTTGTCTTGATGGCGCCCGCATCTAAATTCACCAGAGGCAAAGCATTTTCCCGTATCTGGTATTCGCAACATCCAGCCCTCCACACAGAATCATGCGTTCAGTCCCTCACGAAAATTCATCTTCCTCCATCAAAGTTTGGAGTCACGTTGTTTGTAAAGCGTAAAGTTATAGAGGGAAGCTTCTAAAAGAAGATACAAAACAGTATTGAAGGTGCTGTTTCATTACCAATATCGATCCGTGATATTTCTAAAAGAAGGCGTCAATTCTATCTATAGCGTAGAGTGGTGATTTCAAAATATTACGTGTACGTGCGGTGTGTGAATCGTCCGTACAGATAATCGAGAGAAATATGGAAACCAGAAGTGGCCCGGGAGTTTAAAAACAAATGGCAGGAGCCAATTTCTCGATGGACAACAAATAGCGAAGGTCAGATCAACGTAAGTCTAGCATTGCCTATGTTCCGAGAAACTGGAGAGAGGGGACGAGAGCGCGCGGAGACGTCAGAACGCCCAGCTTTGACTGGAACAATTAGTGCGTTGACACAAAGCTAGCTAACCTTTGTTTCTATTCGAACGCAAACGCCAAACGCCAGATGTCGGCGATCGGAAACCGAACGCGTTCCAAGAGAGAGAGTAGAGACAAAGGCTGCTATCTTTGCGCATAACTTCCTCTATACTCACAAAGCCTAGCAGTTCGACAACGGAGCCATAGAGTGCCAGGTCGCAGATTTGAAGAGCGAGGATCTGGTAGCACAAAGCATCAAAGAGCAATTTCTGGGCGAACCTGGACGTCAGCGCACAGCTTTTGCAGCGGCGAGGACCCGAAGCACACTTGTTCGCTGGAGAGAAGTGTGTTTCGGCGTCTCGCCACAGCGGGGCGCCCGTCACGTCGCTCTCCTCTCCATCCGTTGTCCGCCGCTCCACCTTTTCCATTTCGGCAGCCGCTTCTCGTGGCGATCTTCCAGGCTTTGTCAGTATATGGAGGCTATGATCTGCGTCTACGCACTGATCATTCCAATCAGAGCTCGGCGTTCTGAAGTTCCCGGGCTGTTCTCTCCTCCTTTCCTCCAGTTTCTCGTCGCATAGTCTCTGGCAGCAAAAGAAGCACATGGCGTGGTGGCTCCCAAGCATCTCACTATCCATCGGCGGAAAAAGAGATTGAGGAATTAACCAATGAAAACGGCGAAGAACAAATGACGCAGCAAGAAACGTGAACATCATGGGCCAGAGCCCACGTTTATTGAACTGTGAGTGACCATAGGAATATCCCCGTATACCTGAAGTGTAGTCACGTTTTATGAAGGTAGCTGGCCGCTGCATTTTTAAGGGGAAATGGGCGATCGAGTGTGGAGGCGCACCGGCGCTCGGAGAACGTGGAGAGAAAGCTCGCGCCGCACGAACCCATGGGATCCTGGGTTCCTCCACCCCTGCCCGTTTACATCTCAATGTGCATCGTAGCGGCATGCGGTCGTGTATCACTTCTTCGTGATGCTGATTAAAAACTCGAGGCTAGCAGTAGAATCACATTGGCTAAATGTTCTCAACTACAGCGGTGATACCAAACGCTCATGCACTCGGGCTGACTAACTTTCCGCTGTATAAACAAACACGCAACACAATTTACTGCGTGAAGACCAGTAATATACTTCTCACACAAGTTGTATACGAATCTCCTTATTGGAGCAAGAAACAATGAAAGAATAAAAATCATTTAGAGACGAGGACAGACAGCACTCTTATTTCAACTACCAACGAACATTTACTGATGTATCCGACAATGCTTACTCCCTCCCTCCCAGCTTCTTAAACTGAAGAAGTTATATAAGAAAAACACCCGGAAATGTATCTCCTTCACTTTAAGAAGTTGGGAGGGAGAGAGTAAGCTTTGTAGGAGACATCCGTAAATGTTCGTTGCTAGTTGAAAGAACTGTTCTGCCTGTCCTTGTCTCTAAATGGTTCTATTCTTTCACTGATTGTTGTATTTTAACCAACCCCGTCTTTGTTCTTTGATTTATCGGAGTAGACTCGCTGTGTCCAATACCTGCTTTCGTTTCTGTAGGGAAGTGTTCCGTCCTGACTTTCGTGTGGGAACTTACATCAAGGGGTCAGATAACGGGACGCCTTCCGTCCACTCGGAGTACCAGGTGTCTGATGGGGAACGAACACGGGAAAGGTGCAGGTGCCCGTGTCGATGCGGGTCAATTGGCCCACTTGACCACGAGGTGGCTCGAGGAGGGAAGCTGGACCGGTATCCCCGCATGCAGATGCCGCTGGCGCTCAAGATTCTTCGGACAGCCCAGATCCAGCCGAGATTCTTGGTTAGTGGGGCGCCAAAGTGTGCCAATAATTTCCTCGCGGAACGAGGAGGAAGCTCGAGAGAAGGAGAGAGGAGAGGAGGCGAAAGCGCCGAGGGAACTGAACCGAAACTTGCGAAGAGAGCGCGCGGGACGCGAACACGACGCGGATGCTTATATTACAATGGAGCGAAAAGGAGGTGGCAGGATGTTTTCGCCCATCTGCAACAAGGGCGAGGAGCACCCTAGTGCCACTACATTAGCTACGCTTCGGTGTAACGATCACCTTAGTCATCTTTGTGTTTCAAATCATTGTTGCCAGTGACCTGAAGTGTTATCTGGAATGGCGGGAAACTGTTTTCCGTCTTCCTGAAATGTCAAAACATGTCGGCGACGGAGCAAAACGATACCGCCTCAGCTTTCTAACACTTTGCATCTCAAGCTCAAAAGTCGCATTTTCGAATCGTCACGATTGCCATTTGCGCCTTCTTTGTATGAAACATGGCGGCGAGTAAGGATTAGTTTGATGTTGGGTGTGACAGCTTGGCACAGGCAAAGCTGGTTCCTTTTGTGGGGTCGATAATCATCGTCGCGTGAGACGGGTACGAGTTGGAGAGAATCCAGATGATGACTTTTTTCTAGCGTTTAGGTTTATAATGTTTAGTTTTACAAATAATGGACATTATTTTGCAGAAGTTCCCTTTCTTCCCGTCTGGCGAGAAAAGGCCAGTCAATTTAAGCTCATTTGGTGTGACGTGGTAACCCCCCCCCTTCCAAATAATCGACTGGCAGACAGCATAAACATATTCTGAGCCTTCAGTGACCATTGCAAAATTCCTCGTAGAATCGTTGCGTACATTACTCACCGCCACTGCGGTGCCACGCTGATACCACACGGACCAAATAGCGCGAGCCCCGAGCAACCGAAATAACTGCAATGCATACAACGCAAAAACAAACAAAAAACACTGCCTCAAGCTGACAGATTACGCACGCGCTGTACAGACCTTTTCCACAAAAGCGCCGCCATTGCGAAATATCGTCACTTCCAGTATGGGCGAATAAATTGTTTTGCCGTCGCCACTCCAATAGAATACAATTAGGATATATAAGCGAAACCGCAACCCATTCCCGTTTTGTCGCTCGTCTTTTTTTTTTCCTTTTTTTTCTTCTGACATTTGCAGGTTGGAATGTTCTATTATTTTGCCGTCGCCCATGCCGGATGTGCGTACCAGATGGCTAGAGACGAGAGTAATCGAAAATGACTCTACGCGGTACTACACCGAAAAAAGAAATTAATGGCTTAACAATAAGAAGAAAACATCGCCAACCTTACAGGCGTCCGCAAGAAAGTTGTGGAATCGAGGGCCAATAATGATAATAATAATAAACGTAGTTTCATAGCGACTCTAGAATACCTTGTACGCTAAAATAAGATTACCATCTATTGCCCGCTAAGACTAAACCCGCACCCAAATGCATCGCTTGCACGTGACGTCATCGTGTATCATGTCGGCGGTCATTCCTACTTGTTGTTCTCGTGAAAAACTAATTCGGCGATGCGAAATGCGTGCTGTAGAAGATATAACCTTTCAGATTCTTGGCCAATCCACTCCTTAGGTAAGTGTCAAACGATCATGATTGGCCAACAAAATGGCCGCTGATGCAACGTCAGTGCAAGCCATGCATATTGGTTTGGCGCTGAGCCAGTAAAATTGCAAGCATTGGTGGAGAATCAGCGAGCGGCGTCTTTCGCGCAGGCAGAAGGGTCCGATTCCGTATGAATAAAAGGCTAGCACTCGGAATAAAACACCAAATATTCGGAATATAATGCTGTGTATATCTTACGAAAGCTAGACGCGATTCTCGGAAACGTTCAATTAAAAAAATGCCGACCAACGGAGACCCCTAATACATGGAGACAAATAGCGTCAGATGTCAGAAATGTACGTCTTGCCTTTGTTTCTTGAATGTGTAACAAAATGGCTTTTAGCTTTAAGGTTCAAGAGACGTGAAGTTTTCCAACATTGATAGCTTATTAGAAAAAAAAGGAGCTACATTCAGGCGGAGTTTAAGCTTCCGCAAACCTGGTTAATTCATGTGGTGTGAAAACCCAGGTTCGCTCTTCGCAACCGACGGCGCGTAATTTAGAGATAATATCTATGTTATTACCTAATTTTCTACTGTTTTCTCTTTTTTTTTCACGTTCCAGACAAGCCACATGACACTGCCTAATGCGACGACTATGCTACACCGGAGTGACACAGATAATCGGGAGAGACAGCACGTCATTCTATTTTCAGTTTATGCATGCCTTCGTGTGTTCTCGCCGAGTGGATCAGTCAACACACTAAAAATTGGCTGCATGTTTGGTCATTCTGCCAAGCGCGTTTAAATGCGAAAGCTTTGTACGGTCATCGTTGGCAAAACAATTTTGACACGAAATAAATTTTATTAAAATGCTTGTCATGGTCCACAGGTATTTCAACCTTAGGATTGCTACTGCAGTGATTTCACAATTTCACCGCACGCAAACACAGTGTGACAATCGCTGGTGGCTCTGCAGTGGCTGCCAAAGTTGCAGCTCTTTTTGTTATTCTTGACGGTGTTGCCGCTGTCTTCTGATTTGGACGTTATACAAAGCTACGGTTTATGTACCGAGGACTACGCTACAAAGTCTATGCAACCGTAGTCCGGAAACGCCTCGAGTGAGGACGCAATCGATGGTGGTGTCCAGCGGCGTAGACTTCCCATTTTCCCGGGGGGGGGGGGGGTGCAGGCTGAGAAGTTCCCCGGGGGGGGGGGGGGGGGGGTGCTGCGCGTTATGTTTTCGCCAGAACTGGAGATTGAAGCTGACGCAAGCACGCTGGGATTCCATTTCCCACGTATTTTGTCAATAAAGGCAACGTGGGCGTTATTTTGTTTACATCCTACTACTAGAAGCTCATTACATGGCACGTAAACAGCGTCTCGAAATGATAATAATAATAATAATAATAATAATAATGGTTTATTTTCCAGTGCCCACAAACAACTTAGCGTTCTATTGTGTGGTGCACAAACATGGGTGAAGTATTATACATTGAAGAAAAAATACAAATTATCAAAAACAAACTAACAACAAACACAAGCAAAAAAAAAAAAAGATCAAGGTCCGGGTTTGGAGGGGCTCTGGCCCCTGGATCTCACCAGGCGGCGCACGAGCCCCGTTGCCCCCCCTCCCCATAGTCTACGCCTATGGTGGTGTCGCTAAGGGTGGTCGGAATTTCAAGAGGACACTGCAGGAACTAACTGTTTCAGCAGTGACAAGTGTGTAGTAATGGTGTCTGACGACGAAAGAAGGGAAAATTCTAAACAATGTAACGTACCACGATGGAACACACAAACAATATGGAGGTGACTCGAGGAGTGAAGGAAATACCCAAGGAACATGAAGAAAATATTATATGGAAAGGAACTTAAATTCAGTTATTGTGGAACTCAAGGCAATGAAAAATTTTAATGTAGTATATAAAGATGTCGGGCGTATATGAGAAGAAGTGGTGATGCCTCGACTATGTTTTGGCAATTGAGGTACTGTACATAAGGTCAGAGGTTTAATCAGGATTGGAAATTCGACAAAGGAGGCTGGTAGATTGGCATTGGGTAGTTAGGGGTACACACCAAATGAGATAACACAGTGGGACGCGTGCTGGTCGTGCTTCGAGAGCAGAAGGGCCGGGCCGTTAGTAAATTAAAAGTTGATCCAATGTTAACTGGAATGTAAAATACGTAACAGGCCCGGAAAGCCTACAAGCATGCATACATGAAAGAATTCAAACACAAAATGGACGAACCGGACCCCCAAAGCTGACATTTCGATGCATGCGCATTAGTGATGGGGCTGAGCAGACTAGTTCAGTAGAAAAGCGATTAAAAACAACAATAACAAAAAACGTGGGATTGAGAAATGTAACAGAAATCAGTTTTAGCAATGTACAGGTGTTTGATAACTGCCTGGGCGGCTTTTTATTGCTTGAGGCAAGATTAGGAGTGTTAAGGTAAGGAGAAAGACATAAGAGCTCAATTTCAAGTAATAGACGTATATGAGCACTACGCCATAGTGACAGCGAGACGAGTAAAACAAATTCGGGAGCGCTGGGTTTTGGTTGCCAGGGTGGAAGGACGAAGGAACCAATTGCATTACATTCACAAAAGAAAGAGGTTTGAATATTAGTGGGAAATGCCTATAAAGAAGGCTGATAATACAAAACATTGGTGGGGTAGATGATTCAGGGAGGGATGGAACTTGTAGCAAACTTCAAAGAGGGGGGCACGTAAATGTTTTTAGTCTAGATGGCGCAAGCAACGACCCGATACAAAAGGTAGAACCAATATCATCCATTTATTCTTCAATCCTATGAAACAGTTTTATCCTATGCAACAAATCCTATGAAAACAGTTTGTCTACGCACGGAGAAGCAAGCTGGGGTTGTTCTGCTACGACCAAAAGCTGAGTGTGAGGGATCGAGGTCCGTCTCATGTTAATCAGCGAAATATGACCTTCACAGAAAAAAACGTCCGAATTCTATCGTATTGCGACTGGTTTTGCAGCAAAGTTCAGCAGAAACACAGCCCTGATTTTTTAGCTCTAGACATCGCTGCCCACCTCGTCGTTCGACAAGCTTCCTCTGACGGTGGCAGCGATTGATTCTTTCAAGTGATTGTCGGGAAAGTATATGTTCGAGGTTTTTTATTGCCAAGCGCTGGAAATGCAATGCGCTATGGCAGAGTGATTTCATCGCTTTTCTGTGTGCCTCTCTGTGGCTTCAAAGGCTCAATGCTGTGATCTGCATAATAGTTATCTCGGGGATTATGTCAAGTAACAGTCCCTGATGTCAAAAAAACCATTTACATAAGAGCCAAGCTATCCACCGCGAAACTGCAAGAAGTGAAGGAAACTTCGACGTTGAAAACAAGTTCTAGAACAGAAGGAACCAAAGATCTCAAAATTTATCCTGAATAAAAAAAAAACTGGTTTATCGTATTATATTCAACCATCGTGCTACACGAAGTTGGCATGCATGAACAGCTTCCGGTCCAAACGGGCGATGACACAGTTCAGCGATTGCTTCGTTGTCGGCCACGGTGATCGAGGCAGCGCGAAGCAGAGCTGAAGGAAGTCGGCACTAAATATTCGGGTCTGCCCGGAGCACACTTACACCGTGGCCCAGAGCGACGAGCGCACGCACGCGCCCGCGAAGCGCGTCTGATATGAGAGCAGCCGCAATTACCGTCACTCCGCCTGTGTTTGCTAACGGATCCCAGCAATGAGATGCTAACGGCCCAGAATGAGACAAGCGGCCGAGAAAGCCCGGAGCTTGCTTCGAGGAGCGAAAACCTACATTTGGGTAAGAGCGGAGAGGGCAGAACGCCGGAGGCTGCCACGCTTGATTCATGATTACAGAGTCTCAGCCGCCTTTGAGAAAGAAAGAAAAGAAAATAATGCCGGTTTTTTTCCGTGTCCTGCAGATGAACTGAGGCGAAAGCCGAGACGCTGCACATTCCAATGCTCGCAGGCAGTAATAAGTCATGCTTCGCCAGCATTCAGAATTTGGCAAAGCTGCAAAGATGACATATTCACACGATGACACAATTCCCCGAACGCGTTAGAACACGGAACGTCGGCGTCCGTTGTTTGGCTCCCGCATTCTAATGCGTTCGACGAGTGCAGTAGATACAAAGGCAGCTATAGCTTTAGCTCTACCCACTAATCTATCAAATCAGAGCTCGGCGTTCTGACGTCCCCCTCTCGTCTCCTCCTCTCCCTCAGTTTCTGGGCGCATATGTGCTCGCGTGCAAGCGTCTCGCTGCTCGTCGCAGGGGGAGCAGTGGGGTGCGTGCCCGTGAGAACGAAGTCGAGAAACTTCGCCGTCATGAGACCCCATGGTGCGTGAGCGCGACACCCATGCCCAACGACTTTGCCATCACGTGTCGCAGCTCTCGCTGCGATTGTACTGTAAATTCACACAGGACTGCTTTTATTTTCGTCCTCACAAATTGATTTTACATTGACAATTGCAAATAACAGAAGTGATTCGTTCCCCAAGTCGAACGTCACACAATGCGGGCGCACGCACGCGTAGAATCATTTCGTTGCTTCACCTCTAGATCTACATTGAATCTCAAGCGTTATATAAAACACTATAAGAAACACTGACACAAGCGCGTGGCTTATGAAGAAAAAAAGTTTCTTCCACGAGTATTTTTGAGAACAGTATTTTGTAAGAAAAGCCTCTCGCGCCTGAGTGTTTACACAGTACTGCAGACAACTTGTGTACTGAAGTAGAACTAGATTGCACAGTCTCACGAGTGTGATCTTGTCTGCTTCAATTTCTGTGATGAGCAAGGAGATATTATTGTTATTGGTGCCTTCATGTTTTATTTCCACTTTGGGGTGATAAAGATGTGATCATCGGAACATAGGCGAAACAAGTCGCACCTAGATGTTGGGGAAAAGAGCGCGATAAAGAGAGACGAAAAAAGGGGAAGGAGGATTATGTGACTGAAGGGCAGGTCAGAAATCACTGAAATGTTCCCGGCCAAGGGTGAGCGATAGGATAAGGGGCTGAGGGAAATCCATCTAATGATTTTACTGACGGGCAGACGCACCTGTCGGGAACAGATGCCGCATCCTTCGCTGGTTGCCCTCACAACGGATGCTCGGTGTTTGTGGTGACGAGCATCACGCTCCCAACCCCAAAGCATCGAGTTGGCAGCCAGGGTCACCCCCAGTCCATCGTCATGCCGATTTAAGAGGCATGTGTTCATTTTATCTCTTTCTAGTGCAGCAGCTGTACGAAAGCGAAAACGATGACGGATATGTAGGAGCCATCATACACGTTCTCACATGAGAAAAAATTAAGTTTTTCGCTTTATTCATGCGCAACACGAAGTAGTTCTTACAATATCTGGTTGTCCGAGGAAGAAACGATGACTTGCGTGTTTAAAACGTGCACGTTTCGAGAAATGACGGCAAGCTAATCTAAAATTTATTCATATATCTCTTAATTCGTCACAATATATACAAGTAAATCAGTAATGCTCCGCGAGAAGCCATTTTTTCCCACTATGTTCGTTGAGGTGAAAACGACTATAAATAAACTACATTTAGAGTAACGACACTTAAGCCATCTTGGTGCTTTAAACCACTGTTGTTAGTAATCTGGTCCCTGGAGCGTTCTCGGAAATCATAGGAAACGGTTCTCCGTCCTGCTAAAGTGCAAAAAGAGTTCATAACAAGGCAAAACGTTATCGCCTGTGCTTTTTCACGCTGCATCTGAAGATCAGCAAGTCGTATTTTAAAAGTGAACCGATCGCCAATTGTGCCCTCTCTGTACTAGACAACCAAGTGCCGGTGCCCGCAAGAAATTTTGAAAATGGAGTGCTGAACCTTTATGCGTTGCTTGTTTAGTGTATATCGAGTGAAAACCAACTTAACTCTCCTTTACGGTGATGGCATTTGCTGAAGTCTACCAATCGGCTTTTCTTCTGTACTCACTGCTGCGCATTCTTGTTCAGACAAATAAAACATATGTGTACACTTCAAAGTTTCACGAATCACGCAAATATCTATTGCGTACGTCTTTTGGCAAGTAGAGAAAAAGCATACCGGGTGCGCGCCTGAACCGAGGCTGTATTCTTTTGTAGAAAATCTTTCAAGGCAGAATTTGTTGTTGACTGTTTTTAAAGTTTCCAAACAAGCACAACGTACCACTATAACCACACCAAATGCTTGTTTTTGTCACTGGAGCTTGGTGTGCATCTTCAGACTGGTTAGATTAAAGGGGAAGCAGGGAGCGTGTTGGAGAGGGTAATTGTAAAATTGAGAGCAAAACCCTTCTGGAGGAACAAATTGGGCAATTTAAAGTTCTTAATTTGCAGCAACGATTTTAATAATGGCATTGTACCGTGACGGCCTTCTCGGTCTAAGGTAAAAAAAGGCAAGAAAAGCAAAATAAAATAAAATAAAAGACGGAAAAAAGAATACTATGAGAACTCAGACTATTTCGAAGCAGTGAAAAAAATTAATAAAAGAGGGTACAGGAACGTTCTTTGGAGATCCCCTCTTCATTAAAAAAAAATGCAATCATTTCTCCCCGGACTTTCTCTGCGTGCTCCAGCAACTTCGAGTTTAACAAAAAAAAAAAAAAAAAAAACGGGGCTGCAGGTTTAACAGGCTTGGTCGTTAACCAGAATAGGAGGGGTAGGAATCAGTCGGGAGACTTCAAGGAAGTGCATCTGAGGTGAACCTCAAGATATTTCAACGGGGCGATGCATGTCCCACACAGCTCAAATAATAGAATCAATCAGTCATTCTGACAGGAAACATGCTGGTTTGGGTGATTGATGGAACACCCACGAAGGAGGAGGCATTGTTCGCCCACAGGAATCGTTCCTACTTTATCAGCCTCCATGAGTAAACACTCGTGAATGCACCATCAGTAACTCCAATCAGTGAGTTCTTATTTGTGAAGAACGACCTATTATGTTGTTTCATGTGTGCGTGTGTGGGTGGGTGTGCGTGTGTGCGTGTTTGTGTGTGTGAGTGGGGGGGGGAGGGAACCAGTACACCGCCAAAACATAAATCTGGCTCAACGTGCACCTCAGAAAGCAGTTCCTTAAGATATCCTCGACGTCGAGTGACTCCTACCATCTATTGCGGTAGACGGCCGCTCGTGTGAAGCCCATTTCGTTGAAACTGAAGTTGTTGAAGCCCACAAGAACAAGTATGGGCGAAAAATGTATTGAGTCTTTCATAATTAAGCGATCTTCAAAAAACGTGTTTTTTTTCTTTAATTATACTGTCCGCTATGGAACTTGCTATGGAAAAGTTTAAATTGTCGAAGTATATTTCATCATTTGTTTTCCTTCCTATAAGTTTTTTGTTTGTTTGTCTCTTTTCTCTTCCTAATTTTTAACAGGGAATGACAGGCATAGTGTGATGCACGTTAAAGACCTAAGCTAATCGCCATACTGTACTGGCCAAATTTATCATTACAGTGTGTAACAATGTCGCCCTACCCGAAAAGATTAAACTCATGCTGTCTAAATATCTCAAGTCTAATTTGTGATAGTCATCATAACATAGCTATTACTAATTGAAAAAGCTGTGAGCATCCATTTTCTCTCTTAGTTTTGTGTTCTTATTTCCGATATACCACCGGTTAAATTTTGTACAATATTATTTTACTGGCTAATATTAAGCTTCAATAGTGATCCTACAGCTGGTAAATGCGTGCTAGAAAATTTCTGGGACATGGTCTTCGTAAGAAGCGAAATATTTGCATTCGAATTACCACTCTCAGCATTTTGTGATGAACGCACAAACTCACACAAACATCTCAAGACAGATTCCACCAGCTTATAAAACACTGAACGTAAGCAGAGTATCTTTCTAAAGTACTAGGCATAAGACTTGCACAATCATCCCAGAATCCTTCAAGTTCCTTATTTCTTCGAGTTCTATCCATAGGTATCAAACAGAATCATCCTACTGTATTTCCACTCCTTCTAATAATCTAGTTCATGCCGTACAAATATTTAACAAAAGCCCTTTGCGTGCATTTTAAATAGAGCTTGCACCAGTAAGCGACAAACGGAACATATGTTTGTGTAATAGACTCTTGAAGGTTGCTCAGTGTTGTTGGTACAAAAAAGGCGAGAATAAATTTACTTCCACATGAGAAAGAGCGCAACACACGTGCCCTCTATGCCGACTGGTGTGCAGCTGACAATATTTCGCCTGGTTCAAGCTTTCTTCCCGGGACCTCTCCAAGACCAGCTAACTCAGAAGTTAGCCGTCAGTGAAACAAACGCGTGCTAACATTTGCCACCAGTCTTAATCGTACGCACCACAAGTGTGAGTATTCGAGGTTGAATAGGTAAATGTTAATGCTTCATGGGAAGTCCCCGAGGCGGAGAAGATTTACGGAAGCACAAACTGGCTTCAACCCTCGACGCGACTAACATGCAACATCTAAGACAGGTACAAGCACTTAAGACAGAACACGCAAAATATCAGTGGAGGACGGGGGTTGTAAATATCCAGACCTCTCTTCCTAACGCGACGCCGTTGCAAAAGGAACTCCGACTCAGTTTGCCGACGAGAGGGACATTTGCCGGAGCGATTCAGCGAGCCCGAGTAGTACCTACACAGGCGCACGATCCTTTGACCCCTCCGCATTACGGCAGACTTACGTAGCGCCTCGGCTTGGGTATCTCTACGTAACCCTGCTGCTGCATCGAGGACACCTGCTCCCTGTCGTCGCCGTAGTCGTCGTCGTCGTCACGGAAGCAGGGGCGCCTGCAGTACTGCTCCACTGTCGCTATTTTCAATCTCCCGAGCGACCGCCGTTGGTGCTTCCGCGTTCTTGATCCAAAACATCACACAAACGGGGCGTAGCGAAGCGGAACTGTCCGTGTAGACTCTTGTTTTGTACGTTTCTCTCGTTTTACTCCTTAATCTTGTAAAAAAGAAACTGGCTATGCGAGATCTTTTCTTTAAAAATAGTCGCGGCACGCGCGTACCTTCAACAAGAGCCACGTCGCAAGCGGCCGCTTGGGACCGAGGGTTGTTCGAACGACACGTCGAGTATCTTGTTCCCAGCGCTTGAGTGCTGGCTCGACGGGGTGGCTGTTGCGAGAGATGGCTTTGCGTAACGCAAACAATTGAAGACCGCTAAGTTTTTTTGTTTTGCTTTTTTACTTTACCCAATTGTTGAATTGCCCACGCTCCGACGTTCCTCGTACTCTTGCTTAGTCCTTATGCATCTATTCCGTTCTCAAATTTATTCTGGTCTTGCCTCTGAAATTAACTAAAGAAATTGACTTTGGACTTCGTCGGGATTCTGAATTCGGCCTTAGAGAGCACCCCTTTAAAGAGGGTTCGCTACCTAAGGCCGACGTCACAATGGTAGAGACACGAGCGTCGGGGAACTTTTTATCACTTTGTTGTGAAGCACGTTTGTTTACGTGGCGCGTTTATTACTCCACCTCTGGGCACTAGGAAGTTGTGAGATCACAATGGAGTAGGCATGGACGAGAAATGCGAAACTGACGCGCAATGTTGGGGTAGCTTAATTCCTAATGAAAAAAAAAGAAGATATGCGCCCATACGAGCCATATACCATATTACCATACAAAATACCCTTATAATTTGCTTCTAATTATCCAGTTTTATGGGCGGACTTCGCGATTTTTAATGGTTCAAGACTACTTACATTACCTAATACACGTATAATACACACAAAATACGCAAAATAATGTCTGTGTTGTGCACCCCGTCCATGTATTTAAACTATTGTCACGTATTTAAAATGGTAAACGAATGTAAAGCTGAAAATGCACGGAAGAGCAACGGTCCCGAAGCAGCGCCTTTTAAGGGATGGTGAACCGAAATTTGGATTTCAGAAAAACCATGCAGGAGATGTAGGCGGGACGCTACAGTCCCTACAACACTACTCGTAAGGCGATATCTCGAATGGACGGCCGTATTTTTGGAAAAAGAGATCGAGATTGAACGAGGCCGACGAGGCGCGTGACGTGATGATACCTAGTTTCCTCCTCTTCGCTTCGCTCCCTCAAGGCCGCGAGGCGGAGGAGACGTGAGGCCGTTCCCTCTCCTTCTCGGAGAAACATGACGTCAACATCTCTGTCAAATGCGCCTCCTTCTCTTGAAAAATACGGTCATCCGTTCGAGACATCGCTGTATGAGTGATGTTTTGGTGTTTGTAGCATCCTGTTGCACGCTTTTGCCGCGTGTTTTGTGGAATGCAGATTTCGGTTCAGCATCCCATTAACGCTGCTCTTGCACACGCGGTAGGCTCAGGAATTTTATGAACCAAAACACATGATGACAGCCGCCAATGGGCTGGAGCCCTTCCAAAACATATGTATTGATAAAGGAAAACGAATCCAGGCCGAGCAGGGTTCTCACCCCAGCTCCTCCGTGTGAGCAGCCGCGTACGTTGCCCACTCCGCACATCGCTACGTGGAAATATCGCTAATTTAAAGATTACTCTAGGTACAGGTGGAGAACAATTACAATCTATATATTTTTGTGCCATCCGACAAGGAAAGTATGGTAGAAAGCCACGGCCAAACGCCAAATTGACTTGCGCATTCTTATTGAGAAAAATGCGCACATCTCAGCACGACGGCGGTTCTTCTTTTCTGGCACTAGATATCGTTCGTCTTTCATCCTCTCCCTCTTTCCCCCCACCTCTCTGGTCTTCTTAACGAAACTCAAACGTTGGGAGTAGTTGAAAAAGCTGCAGGCGGTGCATCTTTTCCTTGTATGTCTTTTCTTGCTCTGTATTCACTAACACCCCGTTCCAATTCGTTTAACGAATTGAAACCAGCCGCTTGTTTGTGTGTTGCATCTCACGCTGCCAGCGACCTCGCTGGTATATGGGTGTGAGAAAGCGGCGCAGTTCCCGTTATGTTGGAACAATGACCCGGCCCGAGCGGCTCCCAGCTCTTACATCCGCGATCGCGTTTGAAAGGAAAAACACGAGCGCGATTATCTGACCGGGGTCATATCGTTCCAGGTCCCCCGTTCTCGCGAGAACAAGCATTGCCCCGGATGCCCAATCGTGAAATCATTTTGCGTGACAATTCCGCGACTCTCCCGAAAACGAAGATGGTCACGTCGCGCGAGTGAGCGGTTTACGTGATCAGAATGCCATTTCACCGGAACTTTTTTTCTTCTTATTTTATATATTACTTTTAATAAATTAAACTTCTGAAATATGTACGAAAGCACGACGATGCTCCGGTTTCTGTGCACAGTGTTCTTTGTTTTTTTTTATGTAACTTATATCTGCTTGCTTTAAATCAATATATTATCCTGTTTAGTTGCCGCACACATTTCCGAGACAAAAAAAAAGTCAATGAAGCAATGAATAAAAAGCAGAAAGAACTTCTCTCACATTATACACCTATTTGTTTCCTGATGACATCCAAATTCATCTTCTAATTTGACAACTCACTGTACAGTTGAACTTGAGCAAACACTATAAACAAACTCAGCGACAGCCAATTTCCAATGTTTTCAGAAATTAAAAAGAATATCATACATGATCAAATAATAAAAAAATAGTTGGTGAATTCGTTGCTCGCTATGTTGTAAATGCAGTAAATGCTAGCCTAGTTTCCCCAATGCTGAAGCACCGCGCCGCTGTGCGAGCACGTGGATTCGTCCTGCATCTCATTCGCGAAGCGACTGAACACGTGCGTGCTGGTTCCTGAACGTTGAAATGGTGCATGGATGATACACTAGGCTCGTTCGATTTACCTGCACGTCCAGGACCGGTGCAGAAAAAGTGTAGGGCTCTGTGCTTCCGGTCGTATCTCAATACACATACCGGAAGTACTCTGCCCTACACTTTTCTGCGCTGGTGCAGGCAAATCGAACGAGCCTAGTGTATCATGTAGGAGAAAATACATGTCGCCTATTCCGTCATAAGGGCATGTTGGTCGCAAAACATTATAGCCTGTTTGTCGTTTTTAGTCAATTCTACTCACTTTCCTTCTTTAACGTGCTGGTGATAAACGGCCCACACTTTTACGAAAGGCTTGAGGTCGAAAACATGGCCGTCCGACAACGCGTGAAGCTTCTCGTGATTAAAATGTGGTCAGGTGTCTTTCGCTCTCTAATCGCCATTATCGTGCACATGTATCTTGTTTTGAACTGAGCTAGTATTCCTGGTGTCGTTAATAACAATATATGCAAATCAGACCCGATATATGAAATAGCAGCACTCATGCATCATTCACAAAGTGACTAAATATACATATAGCGCTTTTAGCATCGGAGACAGCCGCGTAATTTTTGTTATGCGTGCGTCCTTAGGGCCACACATTTTTCTTCGAGGGGGGGGAGTCACTTGACTACAAAACGTTAGTGTAAAACAATTATTTTTTTCCGAGAATAAGAGCTGTGATTATAAGACTCGTAACTTAAGAACATTCTCTTGTGAGCGCACGACGGGCTCCAAATGAATAATGCGCCTGTCAGCAGGAGCTATTTCCAACGTGGAAGCTTCGTATGCAGCGGAACTAAGATGTAAAGAACTACTTCGTCGTAAAAATATTTGCACATTCGGAGCCCTTTAACATCTGAACGGCGGATACGGAAAGTCATCCTTTTTATTCTTTGCTATTGAAGAAGGCGTCCATAATACTGTCGGGTTCATCCATCCGCGACATGACCGCGAAGCGTCCACCAAGGGTCTCCCGCATCCCCTCCTTTTCCAGCCTCCTCCTCTCCCTCCAACCGGGCGCTACAGGACGGCGTACCGATCTAGGTCCCTTGAATATGTGCCACACAACGCAATGCGAGCACGAAAATAGCGCCGCAGACGCGATGTTAAAAACAATCGGAAAAGAGAACGCGCCGCCGAGGTCAGGGTTGTGTCCAGAAAGCGGTCAAGCGACGCACTGCGTCGTAAAACAAGGAGGCACGCCGGCCGGCACAGCCCGATACAAACCGGATGACGGAGCGGTCAGAAGCCGCAGAGAACCCACTGAATGTAAAGTGCACCCATAGAATATTTTTGGCATAAAATATACCAACCGAGCCACCACAGTTTCTAGACGTTACAGTATTTATTTGTCTTGCTTCAAAAGTGTCCAATAAATGTTATATTATTCATTTGAATACTAGAAGCCTTCGGTTGAGGTCGAATGCTTTATTCGTTTGCTAAAAGTGAAATTCGATGCGTTGGCATTTAGCGAGACTTGGTTTAGAAATAGTGAGGTATATTTGGACGGATATCACTGCGAAGTTATGTATCATCAAAAATAATGTTGACTTTGTTTTAATCACGAAGATTTTCAGTGACCACGCCCGATTATGAATGTATTGTTATTCAGTGTTCAGCAATCTTTGTGATTCTCCTATACCGTCAACCTGGTGGAAATAGATCCGTATTTTTCATATTTCTGAGTTCTGTTCTTCATTACACTAGCTATCTTCGGCTTAAGGTGATCCTGATTAATGACACAAACATTTATTTACTCGTTGAAAATACACAATAAATAGAATTTGTAACGCTTGTGCAGTCTTTTTGGGTGTTATAACGTAATTCACACCCCGCTCGTGTCACGCCTACTTTATTCGCACTACTTGATCCACTCATAACACATTTTCACTCGGACGACATACTCTCAGGAACAATCACCGCCGGGATAAGTGACCATATGCCAATACATTGTATTTTGCCTAATATAAATAAACGTAACAATCAAATGGTTTCTCGAACCTATCGGTATATATCGGAAGAAACGCTAAATACATTTTATGATTCAATAGTGGCACACACCTGGAACGATGTCCTGTCTAAACGTAACTCGAATAAATTCATACGACATATTTTTCGAAACCATAGTTAGCAGCTACGAGACATCGTTTTCACGGCATTTAAAGAAACCGAATAAAGGAATCAGGAAACGTTGGATCACGGAAAAACTTTTTAAAGGATAGAGAAAAAAAAGCATATACGCTTGATTTGTCAAGGCTCAAGATAAGACCCTTTTTCGAAATTCAAAATGTATAAAAACCAATTAAACTCCGACATTCAAAGATCAAAGGGAAATTTCTTTCAACCCAAGTTTAGAGATGTACAGGATGGCCCAATGAAGACATGGGAAACGGTAAACGGAATTGTTAGACTAAAGTCTCGTTATAACTGACTGCCACACTTAGCAATGGACAGAGAAACCCTATCTGGGATTCAGCTGGCGACAAAATTCAACACATATTTCTTATCGGCAGGAGAAGCCGCGTCAGCAAACCCATCTGATGGCCCGGAAACGTACCTTGAAAACAGCAACGCCAATTCAATTTTTTTCCTGCAACTGAACAACAAATAATAACAACTTTCGTGTCTTTAAAAAAAACAAATCAGCCTGTGGTGTTGATAACCTAACAACAATGCATATTAAGTTGTTATCAGCACTTATATTACTCCCTTTTACTCATATATCAATAGTATACTTGAAAGTGGTACCTTTCTTGATCAACTAAAAATAGCAAAGGTTTCAACAATAAGTAAGGGTGGCTCAAAAAATGACTTCGAGAATTATAGACCGATTTCAGTATTGCTCTTATTTTCAAAGGTAGTTGAAAAAATAATTAACGTAAGGGCTTCCAAATTTTTCAGCAGGTATAACATTATTACAAAACAACAATAGGGATTCCAGAAAGGGAAAACAACCGACCTCGTACTTCTGAGTAATAGAGAGTAAATAATAGAAAATATTCAAAATCGGCTCTTCACACTTGGCTATTTATCGATTTTTGCAAAGCCTTTGATTCCATAAAGTTCGATATGCTCCTTAAAAAACTTGAGACATATGGCATACGAGGAATATCACATAAACTCATTGCAAATTATCTTACTTCCGTAAACAAGTGCACAGTATATATAATGACACAAAATCCCCTTTAGATTAATCAAATATAGCGTACGCTAAAGACACTTAAGACTGTAGGAGTGAACGCGAAAGCATTCCTACAAGCAGCGCGCTACGTCTTCATTTTTCATACGACGCTCCACCGGTGACATTATAGCTCCCCCACTGCGCAGGCGCGGCGAGACCCGCCGGCTCCATGGCTTCCTAGGCGATGCATCTGCGTTGCTGTGCTTTCCTTTGTCTTTTATTTCTGAGGCGCGTCCGCTTTGACCTTTAGCGCCCGCGCCGGCCTGTGTGACGATGCATCTGCGTCGCTGTGTTTTTCTGTTTTATTTCTGAGCTGCGTCCGCTTTGACCTTGAGCGCCCCGCTGGCTTCCGTGACGAAGCATCTGCGTTGCTGTGCTTTTGGCCAATGAAAATTTAACTGCCGTTTCGCTGCTACAGACGATTACAGACAACGCCGACTTCGTTCCATGGGACAGTTAATGCTTTCGCATTACATATGTGGTTTCCAAGGGCCGCATATTGGGACCATTACTGTTTTTTTATTTATATCAATGATATACTTACACATACCATGTACTGAGGAGTTAACATTATACGCTTACGACACTAATACATTTTTTTATGAAGTCGATCTCAGGGAGTTGGATAAAAAAAGCGAATAAATATTTACGCCAGCTCTCAGCCTGGTTGGCGGAAAATGGATTATTCCTAAATACAAAAAATAAACATAGTCTTTTCATCGGTAAACCGAGAAAATAATAATACTAGTGAACTGAGATTTCAAGGCACCACATTTGAAAGGGTGAATAACCACAAATTTATTGGAGTTTGGTTTAACGAGTATTTAAATTGGACATACCATGTAAGTACAGTAAGAAATGAAATCTCAAAATCAATAGGCTTACTTTCATCTGCTAAGCATATATTATCAGAATGGCTAAGGCGTGAACGATATTACGCTGTAATATATTCAGAACTGTATTACTGCTTTCTTGTCTGAGGTCAGATAGCGAAAATAAATATTTCCAACCTCTATCTACTACAAAAAAGGCTGTTCGTACAATACAAAATTCTGACTATGACGCGCATATCTCCCCCTCTTCAAACACCATAAAATAATAAATGTTTACCATCTGTACACATATAACTTGCAATCTAAATTTTTCAAAACTCGAGACTTCCGCGACCAAAGTATCCCTCATTTTGCATCCGACCTGACCATCACTATGACATACGGCATGATAAGCACATACTTCATAAAATTAGGACAAACATAGCCACACAAACACTGGCGTTTCAAATTCCGAACTATCTAAACACATGTAGTGACCTTCATAAACTTATCAAACCAAGTACTTCAATAAACAAATTTAAATGCATACTGGAAGAAACCTTGATAGGAATAAAACCATAAAGAGAAAATCAAATTGAAACTGAAGTGACTGTTTTGTATGAACTTTTCGTCTGCGACTTGTTATTCTCATTTTTTTAACTTGTTGTTGTAATATTAGTGTTAGTTTAGAAAATTGTGACTTTATCAGAGCGTTTTTGATATTCTGTTTATTGTCGACAGTACACTATCCTTGTATTTCTACCAGGCACGTAGCCAGGATTTTGTTTCGGGGGGGGGGGGGGGGGGGGCGCCTATAACAAAATGCTGTATGAGGGGGAGGGGAGAGGAAACCCCAGCAGAATGGAAGATTTTCTGGCGGGGGGGGGGGGGGGAGGCGGCGGCGTTATGCCCCCCCCCCTGGCTACGTGCCTGATTTCTACTATAAAGCGTCATCGAGGCCTCGAGAGACCATCTGGCCTTTTTCCTTGATGCTGCAGACCATCTGTATTGTCTAAAAGAACTAAATAAAAATCCCAATATGATTAAAAAACCAACTCCCAGAACCATGATCATACCAGAAAGAGAGCAAATCGACTGTCATACGAGCGAAAACAAAAGTCTAAAATAGTTTTTTTTTTCTATCAGCCTCGTTTATTCATCATTAATTTACACCATGTCGTCTGTGTTATTGTGAGAACCGTTAAACTGACAACTAAAACTAAATAGCGCGACCAAATAACAACGCGTGCGCGTGTGGGTTATTCATTACGCGATGGTGTACGTCCTGGAGCTAGAATATGGCACTCTGCCGTGAAGTTCGTTAGAGGTGACAGACGTGAGAGAAGACTTCATTCATCGTGACAATGTGTTATTAATACCTTTCGTGCCCAGGAAGCAGTAAACATCTCGGAATTTGTTCACGAGCGTGATGGCACACAATATGGCTAAGCAACCTTGTCGGATATGCACATTTGTAAATGCAGGAAACATATTGAAGAAGACGTCCGTCCGCTTCCTACAGGACGATGCTCAGTTGTACCCTGCTGCTCGCACCATAAAAACAACGGAGCAAAAAAAAAAACGGAATGTTTCTCTTTCATCAATTTATAAAGTCCAGATCGCTCCCCAACACATTTTTATACTTTCAGATTTCTCATAGTGTCTTGAATGTCTTAGGAAGGAAAACGCTCGCTATCAATCTGAAACTCATCGAATGTGTTCAATAAGAAAGGCGCTGCGGACAAAGAAAACTTGTTCTTACTATTGACCCATTAGCGTTAATTGTAACTTGGTGTGTTAAGTCGGTGAGAATAATGTATGTGTTTTGTGATTTGGTATTCCTCATGTTTAGCATTCAAAATAAAAACGAGGCTCGTATTTAGCTTCAAAACCTGAAGAATACGAGTACTTTACCGTTCAAATGAAGACAAGAGCATGGTCTGCCTTCAGGGAGGTGTCGATTCAAACGAGACGTCAGCAAAATATGCAAAACGTTATTATATCTTTACCTAAATGTAATAAAATACTTAATACAGTTTATCCGGTATGAAGCCCATTTTTATCTACGGACAGAGAAGAAGTCTGTTCTTAAAATTTACCACACGGACGTATTGAACAGAAGAAGTGGCCGCTCTTTGAAACAGGCAGACAAGCAATGGCAGCCGAAAGTGAATAGATCAAAGTGCCTTTAGTCCCAACGCGGAAGCAATCGCAAAAGGTAGCGAAGTCAAATTTGAAATGTACTTTGGAAAAAGTGGCTGAGTGTATTTTTTATTGGAAATATTTAGTCGTAAAATTACTGCCTCATATCTCTGTTTATGTTTTTTGTTTTTTTTTACAATGGGATCCAGTGTAAAAATGTTGTTATATTTCTCTGTGTCACAGATGACAGGGACTAAACCAAAAAGGGGGAAGGCGGGGGGTGGGGGGGGGAGGGGGAGGGGACTTTGAGCAGGTTGGCATGAGCTTGTCTAAGATAGCTCTTTCTGGTTCATTCTAATTTATGGGTCTCTTGTTGCAGCGTCCAAGTAGCTCCGAAAACACTCAGTTGTTCAGCACCAACGCGGAAAACGTTCTCTTGTTCGCCTTCGCTCGAAGAAGGCAGCGGCATGCCTCCTCGTGCCAGGAGCAGAGAACGACCTGTATGATAAACCCTTGTCACGCGAAGAGTCGTGACAAAGGTCTTGTTTGCCTCTTGTTTCCGTCGAATGTGCGCGCCTCGCTCGGAGAAAGGCGCGTGCTGCAAAGGGTCGCCCGCAGAGGAACCACCGCGCAAAGGAAGGCGCTGCGTCCCAAATTCAGAGCGCCACGCTCGCAGCTCGTGACACTGGCGACGAAGGAAAGGGTTGGTGAGAAAGCTTTGGCACTTACCGGAAGCCGGAGGGTCGGAAGGCCTCGAGAGGTTACGCGAATTTATTAGGGGGCAACAGGAAGTAGCTTTGCCTCAGCAGACACGAGTGAGCCGGAGAGACAGAGCTGAACTCTGTTGCTTGGTGGCGCACTAATCACCTGTCCTTCTTTTCAGAGTTCGCGAATATTCAGATCAAATATTCGCGAGATGAGATAAAGAGCTATGAGACCATTATCGTCACGCAATAAAAGTAATTATCGTGACGAAGTAAATTGGTGATGTCATTCGATGTAGTAAGAAACTGTCCTACAAGACTATGTCCCTGTTGTGTTTTGCAGACATTCTTTTATAAATCCCTAAATGTTCTTTATAATACAGGCAGAGAACTATAGTGATATAGTTAGATTAACATTAGGTTCGTGCATGATCGGATACAGTTGAAACACTTAGGTTCTCGCCAAGAACTATCAAATTTGTTTTAGTCGAATTGATTAGTAATCCAGTCTCAAATTGTTTTTGTTTTCGTGTTTTTATGACTCTTCTTATTTGTATGTATTTATTTACATCTATGAGCCTAGTCTTATCTAACCATTGTGTTTTAAAGCACGCGAGTTCGTGCTACAGCCTTGTAACAAAAAACAAGCTCGAATGGCAACCAACTCAATGACATTCTACATTCGGTTTTGGACTCGTGCCAGAGGCAAGAAGGCAAATCTCCAATAACATCCGAATAAATAGTACCACAGAGGCACTAGAAACAAGGACAGCAGAAACTCTTGAGTCTTCCCTCGCACATTCACTCACTCTTTCTCCCTTGCAAGAGAACCGGCTCCAGAATTTTGCTTTTGAGCATCGGTTCTATGATGTTGGCATGCTACAAGTTGGTACTTATTCCACGCATCATATTTCTCCTCCACGTGAAGCGATTAAAATACGAGTATGAGAACGAAACTGACTTCTATCTCTTCCCCAGGTTGGGTAGCCCTTTGCCTAGTTGAGATAGCACCCGCCGGATGGCAAGGCGGTATGGTATGGTGCTAAATCTTCGACGACACCCTTCAGGAGCCAGCGCGGGACACAAATTGTGCATATGCTGAGTCAGGGTCCGAGCTGGAAGTCCTGCCCTCACTGATTGAAGCCGAGCCCCAACCGAACGCCAACCGTATTTATGTCCGATCCGGTACAAACGTGTGATTACCATTTACGGTTATTATCCGTCATGTTTGGTCTCATTTCCGAACGAAATTTGTATCTTCCAACTTCTGTTTCCGTACCGCTTTAAGTAAGACATTATCCAATATATTAAATAGTCGTGAACTCCGGCTGCTCTTAACTTCACAAGTAATGCGTCAAGAGGTTCGGTATCAAAGGCTCTTGAAAAATTTATAAAGGCCGCATGGGCTTGCTCTTTATCAGTAATTATGCTGGCTAAATCATGCACCTCCGTCAGCCGCCACCAATAGCAAGATGGCGGCTGACGGAGCTCTCGAATACATGAAGCTGAATGGCGAGTTACCGAAAAAAAAAAAACGGATCCCCTTTTCCCCATAGAAATTTTCAGAAAATAGCCTAAAAACTTTTTGATTGAAATAGCGGTTATTTATGAAACTTTCGCATCTTGTTCGGGCAGCTAGCGCTACATTTTGCTGGAGAATGAGCGTTCGCCGATCCGTAGTTCATTTTTTGCGGTGAAAGAAACACTGATTGGGGGGGGGGGGGGTCAGACTGTAGGTAACGCAGAAAATTCAGCGTCACTGCTCTCGCCATCCAGAAGCTGTTTGTAGAGCAGCCCATATCTTTCCTGGCTTCCCCTTTTTTTGTACTTTTCTTAAGAAGGTTAAGAACAAAGACGCGCTTAAAGGTCACCCTGAACAACTTCCGTCCGCAGTTCCGACGAGAGTGCCAACTTAAACATTGACAAAGAACAACCAACGGCTCTGACGCATTCCATGCTGATAAAAAGCAAATGCACTGCAATTTTATGAACATGCCATTCGTAAAGGAAAACGCTTAGCAAGCTTCCGCTTCCCACTTTGTGTGAATTCGTTATTCATCCCTGGTTTTACACTCGGCCTTTCTTACCCGAGTTTTCTAGACACCATCAGATATCGAATGAAGGTTTGGTAAACCCTGCCGGTTATTTGAATAAAAACAAAAGGCGGGTTCAGGAAGAAATGCTATATATATATTAAACAAATAAATAGCGTAAAAAAGACAAGGACAAGAATGATAGACGAAGCGCTAACTTTACCCTAGTTTTACTCGAAAAGCAGTATATAGGGTGCACACGAGCAACAATGTATAAGGATTGACTTTTGCGCACGATCATTCAGAACTGGAAGTCATTATGAAGAACAATACGCGTGCCGCTGACACAGGCCGCCCCGTTTTTTTTTTTTCTCCCTTGATAAAGAACGCTTCCAACATTTCGAGCGACAAAACTCGGCTCCTCTACCCAGAATGCTATCTGCCGAAATCGTGGAACGCAAGCACACGTGTCGCTGTAATGAGGGCAAATAATACCATATTTATTTTTTACTGATAATGTGTGCTCCCGTGCTCGGTCATTGATGCACTGCCCTGTCTGGCCTGTGTCTGCGTCTGGCCCGTCTGGCCTGAGCACGGGAGCACGCATTATCAGTAAAAAATAAATATGGCTCTGCATTTGCCCATTCATTGCAACACGTGTGGCTGCGTTCCACGATTTCAGCAGATAAAGATTCTGGGTAGAAGCCGAGAGACGGTCGCTCGAGAGCTATTGGAAGCGTTCTTTATCAAAAAAAGTGGGACGGCCTGTGTCAGCGACACTTCTATTGTTCTTCATAGTAATGAGTGTCAGTTTTTGAATGATCGTGCACAAAATTAGCCAACTTTTATGTAGTGTTGCTTTGCCTGTCGTGTGATATATATGCCTGCTTTTCCTGAGTAAAAACTAGTTGAAAGTTAGCGCTTGTCCTGTATACTTCTTGTCCTTGTCTTTTTTGCGCTGTTTTATTTGTTTAACTAAGATGAACCAACTAGCCCAACAACGTACCCTACTAAACTATATATATATATTTTTAAAAAAGCTTTCGAAATCAATTGAGATTTTTTTTTGCTAGAAAGCAAAAATGATAATTACATCTTGCCTGTTTGTACTGAAATAAAAGGTCCTGCACACCATTCAGAAAGGCATCTTAAAGGGACGTACGTACACGTACATAAGCGAGCGAGGAAAACTCCCTACACCAAACTCACATACAAAGCCCAACCCGGTCCGTGAACACAGCACACATCCGGCTCGCAGGAAATAGCCGCGCGGTCGTTCTCGCTGCAACCAAACTTCCTCGGGCCGTTACCAAGCATCTCCAGCTGAGCCTCGACCTGATTGACACTGCGCCCCTCACGCGCAAGGCCCCTTGCTCAGTTTCGGGAATTCCTACTTGACAACGCGTGCTCCTTGCACAGCGGGGGCGCGTGCACACAAACGAAACTCCCGTTCGCCCCTCAGCTGACAGTGTGGTGGGAGCTGTGTGGTCCCCGGACCAATGAACCGCTTCTTCTCATTCCGTGACCCCGCTCTCCGCGCGTGTGCATGTTCGGGAACTTGATGACGTGGATAAGATGGAAGTATGACTAATCCAATGAGCACCTAATTTCCACCGCACTGTCAGCTTAGGAATGAACGGAGTAAAGAAATCCTCCGCTTTCTTCTTTATATTCTAACTTTTTTTCTTTCTTTTTTTGTAGCAAGCGGTTTACAGAGATTGCTTTACTGGAAGATGCTGCGCAGTGCATAGTTTGGGGCTTTCAACGCTCGTCAGATGTCCCAGGTTATCTGGGCGGTGCGCGCGTGCATGTCAGCCATCGAAACTGTTCTGTTCCTTTTCCTCGCTCCTGACCTACTGCTGAGAGCGCGGTCGACAGAGAAGGCGTTCGATGCTCTTTGGACCGGCGCCGACTTGACGCCAAAATATGACGCTACTCAGAAGTAGTTCGGAGCAGTGATTTTGGAATCGGAACGGGTGATGCAGCAATGTAGATCGGGCTTGGCTTCGTGGTCTGGTCATTTTCAGGTCCTCGACATGGCTCGTAGACTAACTTCGCAGGTTGCTGCGTCAGGTCGAATCTCAGCAGCCCAGGGGTTAGACGTCGTCGACGGGTTGAGAAACTCAGCAGATACTCCGCATTTAGCAAGAGGTTTCAGCCTTGATTGATAACACTTCACCGCAAGAGCGACCGCCTCCGCTGTGTGTACTGGAAACGAAGCATCTAATCGATCCTTAACCCCGCGGCAGACTATATAGGCGATTGTACTCGCTCGCACCTGGCCCATACACACAGAGGCGGCCACATTTGTAGTCCACCGTTTCTGGGTATGTGCCATGTGCGATAATTTCGCTCAATGATCCAGAGAGGTAAAAACAACGGGTGAAACTAACAATGGAAAATTCGCAGTGAAGCCCGTTTTGCTACACATTCGGACGTAATTGGCTAACAACAATTTTGTACTCCGCATTGCAGAAAGCCGCATATTTTTAGTTACGGGAAAATACCAACATTGCTTACTCCGTTCCACACGGAGTGAACAGACCGTGAAAGTTTGTAGATATAGCGCTGATGCAGCAAGTTTCTTGTATGAATTTTAGACAACGGGAAGGTAGCCTGCCTGAAGCGGCATCCAGTGTTTCCGTAGTAGATAAGAAATTCGCCTGATTGGTGTTTTTAACGTGCATCACGCAGTACTGATTACCGGAAGCGTGCAGATATGGGTGCCCTGCAGATCTAACTCAGTGTCGATACGCGCGCCTCTCGCGGCGGCGTCGCGTGTACTCATCAGGAAGCTACTCGGCAGTCCCAGCTCGACTGCAGTGGTACACCGGCGGGTGTTTCATGGTCGACGTACGTGCCTGGGCTACCACATTGGCGAAAGTGGGTGCACCGAGAGCGGCGGAGGAGCTCTACCGCTCTCCCTACACCGGGCTCGAAAGTGCGCCGCGTGCGGCGCAGTTCGCTGGACGATCGGTAGCGGCTCCCAGCGGACGCAGGGTGCCCATAATGCTTATCCAGATCGAAACGAAATTTTGTGAACTGAATCCAGGATCATAATCCCTAAGTGCGGAAGTGCGAAATTTCGCTCCACGTATTCCGAGTTTCAATCGGAGATAGTACTAAAAAAAAAAAATCCGTTTTATTTAATATGGTTTTTTTTTTTTTTATTTCACTCAAGATAGAAGGAAGTTTTAGAATAACGTCTCGCAATTTTAGCGCATGCTAGCGCTAAATTGAGCGCTTCGTTTGCGCACGCTACGCAAGAAAGTTTTAAAATATAGAAGAAGAAGAAAATAAATGGTGTTATGAAGAATTTGGCAGCCTTGAAATGGCGCCGGCTACTCCAAAACTTGAAAATGATATGAACTAAGACCTAAAAACGTAATGATTAAAGAAGAAAAGAAATGAGTACGAAGTAACAGCACAGGCCTAACACGGCCACACCAAAACACACGCAAACACATATACACACGCAAAAAAAAAAAAAGAACGGAGCGTTAGAGAACACTTGCTACAAAACACAGCACAAAACAGTTGATGCAGTTGATGCATTTCTTGTCAGTCTGTTGCTTGTCTCATTTTCAGTTGGGATAGAGCACATCACTTACACTCACGCTACATACTGTCACGCTCACTCACTTGTGCACATAGCTACAAATATATACAACCATAGGTGTACGGCATATGTCTGTACTTAATATTCGTATAAAAGTCCACTGTCTTTTAAAAAGTCACAAATAATGTTTAGTGCTCTTTTGAGTGTTTTTCGGTTCGCCCAAGGACCCAAAATCTTTGCCAAAGATAGGGGACGACTGTCCAATAGTTGAAGTCGAGTTTTCATTCGATGCCTTTCACTGGCGTAGCACTGACATTCTAAGAGGATGTGATTAACATCCTCAAAAGGATCACCGCATTTGCATACTGGGGTCACACGATGTCTAATTCGATGTAAAAAACTTCCAGTATAAGCCACTTCGAGTCTTAATCGGTGCAGGAGAGTGTCGTATTTCCTTTTTGTTCCGGAGTATGGTGGAAATTTAAGGTCCGGGTCAATATGCGGAAGGAGAGCGTCTACAGATTTCTCAGTGAACCATTGTCGTCGTGAATATTCCTCTCGATAATGCCGAAGTAGTAGTTTGGCATCTGTGGGTGTGAAGATGGTTAGTTCTATCGCGTCATATATATAGGCTTCTGTAGCCAACCGATCAGCTTCAACGTTTCCGGCAATTCCACACTGTCCTGGGATGCCATTGGAGACGTATCAGAGTGCCCGATGACTAACTCTGCATGAACTTGTCATTCGATTGATACAGTAGGAAATCCAAAGATGACCAGCAGTATTTATACCGCTTCAATACGTTACTCGAGCGTTCTTGAATCTGTCAGTATGATCAGTTGTCCGGCTTATTAAATGTGCTCAATAAATGTCGACGCTGGAAATGTCGCATGAAGCTCGGTCGTTGATGAACAGACATGGTGCGTAAGCTGAGCATTCTGTTGTACCGTATAATAGATCATAATAATAATCTTTAGTTTCGGATGCCCTAAAACAGCGAGCGGCGCTATCTCATAGGTACACCAGCTGGTCCAATGAAGACGTACAGTACTCGAAGATATCGCTCAGCTCATTTGAATAAAGAAGAAACAGACATACATGCATATACATTGACGCGCCATGAAGTGACCAAACGTTCGTCCAACTGACAGCGAAATGTAGGACAGCGGGGATGTGATGATGACAACTTGAGGTGGCACAATGCTGTTATATAATGTCTGTAAACGAGAAAGAGGTGACACACGGCATGGTGAGCAAATATCAAAACAGGTGAACTGTCTCGTCGTGGAAAGGAACATGGAAATTGATTTTACTAATAAGCCATGAAGAATCAATGGCACCATTAATGATCTTATGCAGGAATACCAAGTCAAGGACTGTTCTTCTGTGTGATAAGAGTTCAGCGAAAATGCTATTTAGTAAGCATTCATAGTCATAAGTACACGCGTCGTCCAATCCATCTATCATAGACAATTCGAACAGATCTTTTTTGCACGTTCTATGATCCAAAGCCTGTGTTACAGATAATGCATTCCAAATCACCGAAGCAAACTCAAGCCTTGAAACCACTAAAGACTGAAAAAGATGTATTGAACAATGGGGCTTTTAAAATGCTTAGGTCAAACGCGATATAACTCCTAAAACTTTCATTGCAGAGCTGACAACAAAGAGACATGATTTTTAAAGTTAATCCGCAGTCAATGAACACACCAAGATCCTTACAATTGACACTCGTTCAATCAGATTTCCCTCAAGGTGATAAGTGTTATTTGATGATCGCACGGCGTCGCACAAAGATATCACTTTGTTTTCAAAGGATTGAAATAACTGATTTTGTTTACACCACTTTGCTATATTAGACACATCATGTTGTATCAGATCACAATCTAAAGGACAGTGAACACTCTTGAACAACTTGATGTCGTCAGCAAATAAAGGAGTTCAACGTTCTTTACGCATGACGCTATATCATTTATAAAAATGAAACACAGTAGAGGACCCAGAATTGATCCTGGGGTACGCCTGAAACTTGGGAATAGTAAAAGCAGAGGTTGAGCCTCGATTTGATGTCGATCCGTCTGTATAAACATGAACAGCAGTGTCGTAGTGAAGTTGTATATGATCCAGGGAGAGCATTTTTGCCACAGTAGAGTCTACAGATGATTTAGAATCAATTCCAGATATGTCTGTCTGTATCTTCAGTGGCGGTATTGTCCATGGGGGGCATTGTAAGTTAGGAAGCCAATGCACATGGTTTGGTACGCAAATTGGCAATGTAATAAGAAGTTTTCGAAACTGGCATTGAATTCGTTGTCGAAGAATGTCTTGACACAAGGGACGGCCACCGTCGTGGGTGGCTAGACGAAAGTAGTGTCGACATACTTCTTGAGTACGGAGGACAACCACTGGAGGTTCTCGGGCCTCCGCGAATACGAGTTCAGTAGACGTAGCCCGTGGAACACCTAAGCATATGCGCAGACTTCGTGCAATCATATAATTTAATCGTTTTTCTGATGTTGGTGAAATTCCTTGTAGAACTGGTATTGAATATGCGATTGTTTGTCGTACAAGAGCTGCATGGAGAAGAAGGAGACCGTCCGTTGACCCTCCCCATCTCGCACCCGCGATACACCGAAGTACGTTTACGATAGCATTCACTTTTTTTCAAGCATATCAATATGCCTCGCCCATGTAAGAGAGCAGTCTAGCACGACACCAAGGAATCTGTGCCACTTGACTCGCTCGATGTTTTGTCCTCGTAGATGGAGCTTAAACCCTTTGAGGTGTTTTTTAGTGAAGGGTAGAACTGCAGATTTTTTAGCTGAGATGTCCATGCCTCTCTCACGGAGGTATTTGTATGTCTCATCAAGGCCAGACTGCAACCGCAATTGTAAAGTTTCTGAAGAAGAACCAGATGCCCATATGCAAATATCATCTGCATACATCGAGATTTGGAGCGTTGGAGGGAGTCGTTGGGGTAATTCAGCCATGACAACATTGAATAAAGTAGGGCTAAGTACGCTACCTTGTGGAACCCCATGTTTTAGCTCATGTTCCGCGCTGTTTCCTTCGTTTGTGGCTACAAATATCTTGCGATGGAGCAGGAAGTTTTTTATCCAACGTACAACCCGTCCTCGCACTTTCAGTTGAATGAGTCCGTGCAGAACATGTGTGTGGCTCACGGTATCAAAGGCGCGATGAATATCCAAGAAAACTGCTATGGTTATGTTTCCAGATGCGCGCTCGTGTTCCACTGTGGTAACAAGGTCAAGCACAGAGTCAATAGTGCACCTCCTAGGGCGAAATCCAGTCATTTGTTCAGGTAATACGTGATTTGATTCTAACCACCATTGAAGCCGCAAATGTATCATCTTCTCCAGGAGTTTCACAACACAGCTAGTGAGACTTACTGGACGAAACGATTCTAGGGCTGCTGGGCTTTTCCCACATTTTAGTAAAGGAACAACCTTTGCCAGTTTCCATGAGTCCGGGAGAGTTTCTTTTCCCCAGACATCATTAAAGATCTGAAGAAGATTTGTTTTAGTTCCCGGACCAAGATTTGCAAGTGCTTGATATGTTATTTGATCATGACCCGGAGTTGTGTGTTTGCTAATCGTTGCCAGTGCACCTTCCAGTTCATGAATACTAAAATCACGATCCAGGTGTGAATTACTTGAGTTAATTTCTTCACCTATACTTTTAATTGCGGCTTCGCAGGATTCGTAGTATTCAGGGGAGTTCATTGCGTCTCCCTGTTCTGTAAGTAGAGCGCAAAATTGATTCGCCACTGTCAACTCCGAAGTACCCCGTGACAGGGCCAAAGCTCTGAACGGTCTTTTCTGAGTTACTGGTGATTTCAAAGAGCGTACTATATTCCACACCATTTTGACCTGAGTGAAAGGTGAAAATTTTGCACAAAGCTTTCTCCATCGGCGTTTAGAAAGTTTTTGCAGAAGCCGTTTCATTTTAGTGTGGATACGCTGGGCTTCATAAAAATCCTCTGTTCTTCCCGATCTCCTATATCGTCTTTCTGATCTCCGGCGAATAGCTCGAAGCTTCTCATAGTCACCGTTTACTCCGGCAGTCTCTCTTGGAACAGCTACCTTTTTTGTGGCTTTTGTTAAGTTTGCACTGATCACTCGCTCAAAGTCCTCGACTGTCTGAATTTCTTCGAGTTGTCTGGTGTTCAGAAAACGAAACATCTTCCAGTTTGTAAAAGCTACACAATGATTTGGTTGTTTTGAGGTTAGCCGAGGGTGGTTAATAAGTATCGGGTAGTGGTCGCTGCCACGAGTGTCTACATCTGTGCGCCAATCCATGTCGTACGAGATGTCTGGAGTACACAGCGTTAGATCAAGGCAGCTGGAATATTTGGCTCCTTTTATGTATGTTGGAGAACCATCATTCAATATACTTATGCCATATTGATCTATAATATTTTCAATGAGGTTTCCTCTTTGGTCACAATGAGAGCTACCCCACAGTGTGTGGTGGGCGTTAAAATCTCCACACATAACATAGGGAGCAGTAAGTCGTTTGAAAAACGAGTTAAATTCAGCAATTGTCATCGAAATTTGTGGCTCTATGTAGATGCTCACAACAGTAAGTGTCATCGGTCCGACGCGTACTTGACAGGCAACATACTCTGGCACATCCGAAGTCGAGGAAAAAGAAATGTTGAGACTAAATCTTTTCGTATTCCAAGTAAACAGCGACTAGGACCTCCTGGTCGCGTAGATTTGTATAATACATAGTTTGCCAGTCGAAACGAACTATCCACACGGGCCTCAGATATTGCAAGTATTGGGAAACAAAACTGAGCAACGAATTGTCTGAAGTCCCCGCTTTTGGTTCGTAGTCCGTTCGCGTTCCATTGAAATATTGATGTGCGTTTATATACGTCAGTCATCAAAATGTCCACTCACCGTTAGGCATGTGGACTTAATAAGTGGTTCCATCGTTAGCAAGGCTCGAACTTCTGGAAGATCATTGGCGTTAGGCAGCGCGTTAATAATTGCCTTGAGTGCAGCGAAAAGCATTGGAAGCACAAGTTGGCCAATGTCTACCCGTTGTTCTTTTCTATTTCTCCGCGGGGCAGAGGAAGCGGATACTGGTTGACTGCAGTTTGCGCTTGTGATCGATGTTACTCGGGCGTTTTCTTTGGTAGGCACTTCAGTTGGGCTGGATGGAGGAGTTCGGTGGGCGCAGCTGCATGAGCCGTGAAGTTGGGATTTGCCATCACTAAGTTTTTCCTTGTTTGTTTTCGATGTGTTCTTCACAGCATCGCGGTATGTGACCTTTTTGTCTGCCGTGTCGCTCAAGCTTTTCAAGCACGGTGGGGGACGCACAACTTCTGGATTCAAGATCGGCGCTTTAGTGCGAACCTCTCTACCGTTCAGAAGCTCTCTTTTACGTGTGGTTGAGGCAGCCTTCTTGATTGGACAACCAGCAAACGCGGCAGAGTGCCCTCCACCACAATTTGCACATTTCGGCTCTTGTTTGGAGGTGCATTCCTTGTGGTTGTGGGCACCTGCACACACCTTACAACGAGTTGGGCCACGACAAAAAATTGCTATGTGACCGTACCTTTGACACTTAAAGCATTGCACTGGAGGTCCAAAGTACTCGTCTACCGGGTGGCTTGTGAACCCCAGCAAAATTCTTTGGGGCATTGCACGATCTGGACGAAAGTGCAGGAGGACGCTATCTGTTTTCCGTGAAACAGTGTTACCGTCGTCTTGTCTTCGGTAAGACACTTGGCGTTGAACGGAGATGACTCCGAAATCTTTTAGATATTCCAGTAATTCATCGTCAGAATACTCCAGAGGTACTCCCTTGATCTTGCCAAGGTTCCTGGAGTACGAGTTAGGCACACTCGTTGTCACTTCGATGGCGGAAAGGGATGTCACAGCAAGGAGCCTGTTTGCCGATTGAAGTGAAGCGACGGAAACAGTCATGCTGCCATCCTTGTTGATTCGATGGGAGAGAAGTTTTTCCTTTGTGATGTTAAGGATCTCGTTGGCTATTGTGTTAGGATTCACTCTCCAGAATGACTGCTCACTTGTGATTGGTTTGAACACCACCGGTATTCCAGCAGGGCGATCTTTCTTGTACGATACCAGAGTGAATGGAGTTTTGTCTTCATCCACTTCAATGGCGTCGTCTACCGAGTAGCATGTAGTTTTCTCGTCGTCAGATAACTCATCTTCATGATCAGTCCGTGGTCTTTTAGCGGGGCATGGAGTCTGTGTGCCGGGAGTAATCGCTTGGGTTCCCGCTGCAGTAGTACTTTTAATGGGAGCTGTGGACTTTGACAGACCTTGAGATCCGTCCTCGGAGTGTCTTGGAGAAGGTTGAGCCATGTTTCGGGTCTCCTGGCCACCAGCTACGAACCAAGTTGTTCCATGCCGAGCCGATGGTACATATCCTAGGGATGGGCACCGCCCCCGGGAACTCACCGTTGGGTGCAGGTCAAGCAGTCGACGGCGATTATCACGATGAACACAAATGTGGTCTGGATATAGCCGCCAAGTCTTGCCTAAAAGTATTTCAAGAGGAGCCAAACAGAAATCGTTCCGATTCAGCGAACGTCGTCATCGTCCTCCGCCTTAAAATATATAGTTTTTCCGCCGCGCTTGCAACGCCACCAAGATACAGTCGCAATTTTTACTTCATACACAAAATGCTGTAACTTGAGGAGAAAAAAAAGATTTTGAACAAGAGTAACATTTCCGCTTGCTTCGCTTCGATAAGAGAGGGCTCGTGTAGCTGACCCTCGGACACCGTACCTTCCCCAAGAAATGCTCGCGAGTCGCAAACATCGAGTTTCCGGTGATCGTTGCCCACCTTACTGGGTTTTCCAAACCGAGTGCAATGTCGTCCTGTATAGAAAATTGCAGTCGCGAGGATAGCCGCCGACGTCGCGCTCACGAAGCCGCCAAAGCGGACGCAGCCATGATCCTGGGGGCCGTCATTTTTTAGCACTGTGCTCGTCTTGGCTTTAAACAACTTCTCATCACAAATCCTCCTTGGAGGAGTGCAAAGACTTCTTTGCGTACGCACGCAATTTCTGAAAAATAGCGTAGGCTAAAATAGCACACTGCAAAGCGTGGTTAGCGTTCGGCGCTTGCGCAGTGGCGACGACGCTATTCCTTGCGTATGCAAATATTTACCGCACGTTATTTTTCGCTAAATTTAGCGGGGAAAATTTTTCCGCTAGATTTGGCAGGAAAAACTTTCCCCTAGATTTTGCGGGAAAAATTTTTCCGCTAAATTTAGCGGGAAAACTTTTCCGCTAGAATTTCGCGGGAAAATTTTCCGCTAGATTTAGCGGGGAAATTTTTCCGCTGAATTGTAGCAGTAATTCACTCATACACCGGCGCGGTTACGGCGACGGCGACGTCGCTCAAGCCGGAAGCGGGCGCCTAAGAGCTGCGCTCTAAAGAGTTGAGTTCATCTTGTCGATACACAACATTTGGTACTTGTCGCGTTAGGAAAGCTATAAATGGCCAAAGAATTAAGTCGGTTGAGCGTGCTGTCGCCTGTGTAGGCAGTTATATTGCCTCCAATACTGTAGTGGATTGGAATGAATTGCAGTCCGACTATAGGCCCTTGTCGCAGTTCACAACTGACATTTGGCACGTCAAAGTACACCCAAAATTCCCGCTGATCAAGTTGATGCCGTGTCGTCATCTCCGCAAGTCGGCATCACGTCCGGGTCACCAATTATGTGGCGAATGGACAACGTCCACCCACAGTAATTCGAGGCGTCACCACAACTGACAATGCAGGAGTCACCACACTCTGCTTCAACATTCAGGGGCCGTTCCAACCGTCCATGAGAGAAAGTTCGGAGCCGTCACGCTAAATGAAACGTACGTAGTCTTGGGTGTCCTCACTTAAGTTACTGTGGGAGGACTTTGTCCATCCCACGTCCTCTTTGGGTGAGACAATTCGCCACTCTGAAAGATCTAGTGAAGCATGGGCTCTGAATAGTCTTGCTTTCGCTAATCTAAAGCATCATATTCAACATGGAGAAGATACATCACGAAGTTCAAGTCAAGATACATCAAACGGCATCTCGAATAACTATATATTCCTGATGTTCCTGAGGCCACATGACATGATTTTTTTATTAGTATTCATTCAGCGATGACATGACAGAATAAAAAGTTGAGCGATCTCGACCAATCGACGAGTCAGTGTAATGCATACGTTCACCGTGGGGTCAAAGTAAGAGCATAACCCCCCCCCCCTTTCTTATCCCCCTCCTCAAAGACACACGAAATAGATCTTTTGGAGCTACAGTAACGGCAGTATGGAAGTCTCCTGATTAAGAAGGCCAAAACGCAAGGGTGGAGCAATCAGAGTAAAATACTCACCTACTTGGAATTATGTTCCATCTCAAACAAGTTCTTAGCTTTACGTTAACGGGCAGCGGAGCTCGGCTCCGAGTGCCTCCCCAGTTTTGAGAACGACGATGCAAATGGTCCCCGGCTCAGCCGGTAACAGTTCCGACATTGCACGAAAAATGGCCGATGCTCACTCCGGAGGCTGCACAACCTAGAGTGATCAAAACCCTTCCACAACCTGCTCTATAAACCTCTGCATCGCTTATCACCCAGGTAAAAATGCTAAGTCACTGAGCTGTGGACGCACGCGCAGCGTCTGATATACTGCAAAGCAGAGCAACAGCGCATGCTCGAAGGCGTTCCACAGCCTAGCAGACAAAGATGGCGGAGCGCAGAAGGCGATTTCCGCAAGGTCTATACTTCCTAGAAACATCGCACTAGAATGACGGAAACTCGGCAATCGGGCCGGAGCCCGAAGCCGAGGGTCCTGCTACACATTGATCGAACATGAAGCACAGCCGAAGGCTGACACGGCACCGCTGTCCAACCTGTGTCCGTGCTCCATCTCCCTCTTACGAAGCAGCAAAAACTCGATACTTCGTTTCAGCTCATATCCGATCACCATCGAGGCTACGATTTAATGCAGTCGCTCAAGCAGCGCCAAAAGTGTGTCATCATGGCTCTCGTTGTCTCTGTGTGATTTTAACCCCGGCTAAACCAATCCAATACCTAAAAATGGAAAAACGCAGGATCTCGGCTCATTTATTGCGGGTGATTGGCTTAGTATAAGCAAACTCACAAAGACGATGCGTGACGGTGCACTTTTAGCGCTGCTTTTAGAGTGAATCAGAGTATAGGTTTTGTAGACCTTTGACCCCGGCCGCATCACTGTCACGGGTCTCGGTGGCACGGCGGTAAGGACAGGAGACTGCCCAGAAACGAATCGGCAAGAGACAAAGAGTAAGGTGCCGCCACCGGGGCTGCTTTTGGGCGTCCAGCTGCCACCTCATCGGGATAAAATCAAGCAGCGGGAATTAATTTCTCCGGGTAATCACTTTCAGAAAGCGACCGAGCGCTATTGCCACTTCTCGCCGGCAGTGTCGGCGTGAACCGAAGCTGCCCCATCAGTCACACTCTTGTCGAGACGACCCGCGAGTTTGAGGTCAAGGCCACCCGCGTCTGCTCGAGCACCCGTCGTGCCTGGCGAGGAAGGTGAGCGAGTGATTATGCGGAGCTCGCGCTTCGCCGCACGACGGCTCCTTTGGCTGATGATTGCGCCCGGACGCGCTCTTTTAAAGTCGATCTCGACGGGGAAAACCACCGCGGACAATGTCGGCTAATGGTACGGTTTACACTTGCAGGATCCGCCAGCGAATCCGTCCAGCACTCGCCGCTGGGGCGAAACGCTGGGCGAAACGCGGCGGAGAGCCGGCTAGGTCGGGACCTATCTTCTGCCGCCCGAACGAGGCGTTTCGCTGACCGGAAGGGACATTCTTGCGCAGCGCGACGCTGCTACGTCACGACTTCCGGGAGCAGCAGCGCCAGGGAGTAGGGGTGTCGCAGGCTTTTGTCGAACCAGATTTTTAGGTCGAACTTTCGAGTTCGACCAGGTCAAACCAGTTCGACAGAACGCTGAAATTTTCACCAGATTCGACCGGTTCGACTTTGTGGACAGTGTGGCCAGACCTTGATACAAACGCTATGTCTAAGTTTGGAGAACACTTTTTTATGAAAATGGTTATTTTATTTTATAAACAGTTGCAATTAAAAGAACTGATTCTAATCACTAAAGAAGTTAATAACTTATTTGTTTTTTGTACTGTATTAGCTGAAATAACCAATCAACGCTTTGCCACTTAATTCGTCCCTTAGCCATCGCCATCCAATCGAAGCCAACTGGCCAGCCTGTCGCGCATGCGCACCACGAGTCGAACCTCAATACAAGGTTCGTCGATTTTCCCACTAAAGTTCGAGAAAAGTCGAACCTGGTCGAACACGAACCTCGGCCGGTTCGCGACACCCCTACCCTGGAGAGACGGCAGAGAGTGGGAACTCTCGCGCCTTCTCGTCATATTTGACAGGATGTTACGAGAATAGCCTGCCGCAGCCGGCGCCAGCGCCGCCGCTCGAGGAAATAGATGTAAACGCAATCCGCTCGTCGCCGCCGCCGCCGGGGCGGATCCGCTCCCGCGGCAGCGAATTTCTTCTCAGGTGTAAAACGTACCATAAGACGGCCCCCTATGCATATTCGGCTTATCTGTCAGTTTCTGAAGAGGCTTTGGCCCAAGCATGTATAAGCGTATGCCTCGGTCTTCGAACACTTTGACAATTCGAGAGATAATAGTGCTTGCAAGAAGTGTAGCGGGAGTCACGATCGAGCGTTTCAGTTCATATTGTCCTGCGGTGTAAGTTTTAAAAATCTCCCGATGAGGGTCTTTAAACTTAAAGTACAGGAATTCGGTCAAAATCCCATAATGTCAGATCTTTTCAAACGTTAAAGCCATTATTATCTTGAACCTCCCGAACGCCTCAGAATAACAAGGGCTTCAGATACCATAAGGGGCTTCGGACACCATTTGAAAACATGACGTTCCTCTTCATGATCTTCCTGCCAGATTTTCCTCACTTCCCGCTTTCCTTGGACTTGAAACATGCTTTGTATCTCTTTCTCACAGTCTACGCTATATCTAATCAAACAAGAAATAATTGAAACTACTTGCAAGTCACACAAACCAAGCTTTAGCGCAGCGAAACGCGCTCGAGAATACATGTTCGGTGCCACTTTATCGAACAGCTTTTTTTAACGCCGAAAATTTACAAAATATATTAAAAAATGATAATCACATCAAACTTTTTAATTATACATTATTTCCATATTTGTTACAGTATGAGCTAGACTCATAGAAAACTTAAAAGCACAAAAAAAAAACACGGACGAAGAAGAGACTTATACAACACGGACTGGCGCGAACTTTCAACTGATTTAATCAAGGCAAACACCCAGCACACAGTGCGTTAACACTCTTTCCTATCATGCCAACCCCATGTGATAAAAGCAACCCATAAACACAAACAACAGATGAAAATAACTACACATTCGTATCAGTTCAGCGTAACCACACAAAACCATCGAGATGGTTTTGTGTAGAATCACTTCAAGGATATCATAGCGTTCGGGACCCCTGTCCTGAAACCCTCTAAAAAGCGCGCTGGTTTGCCGGCTTTCGCTATCAAGAAGCCCGTATTTTAGCCAGCTAAAGAAGAATACCAGTCTTCCTCCAACCAACATTACGCGCAGCAACTGGATACTGCCAAAGTGGGATTTAGCATAACGCGAGTAATGTTTGAAAACAAGTGTAGTAAGCAGACGTCACGAAGATTCTCCCCTCCGCGCCATCCTTGGCGGGACACTAGGGCAGCCCTTTTGGCTCTTTGCGCGGTACGGCTGACGGTAAGTCCCGACTTCCGTCCCCTCACTTGAAGATAAAGAGAGAAAAAAACGTTTTCCATTCTTCGCGCGCGCAGCGACGACAACCCACGAGGACGGAATTTCTGCAGAGTCGCCCGTAGAGCTATCAATTCAAAAGCACCTTTCATTGTCCTTTTCCAAAACATGTAACATCTCGCAAAATCGTTCCACCAAAGCACAGATCCACTCACACACGTTTACTACAGCCATTTCACGAAAAGCAAAGAACCCATTGAAAATATTGTGGTGCAGACTGGCAGATCTCTTTCAGCATGCCTTTCCAGAACACAGCAGCTACCGCTGTCAATTGTAGCACTTTTTTGTGATCATTTGCAAGTTTTGTTGTAATTTCCCAACCCAAAATCGCATTGGTAGTTTTTATTATTGGTTCACTTTTACCTTCTCAAAAATAAAAGCGTTATTTTATTGCACGACCATTTGGACTTAATTTTTAAGAAGATCTTCTATCTTTTCGTCTGGCGACTCGCCACAAATGGAGTTTAGGGTGAAACCACGTAAAAAAGAAAAAGCCCCTCCCAAAATCGTCTAAGTGCTCCTTTCCGACAATCTAGCAAAATAAATAATCACTATAAAAGCCTCTGAACTACGGTATGGAAGAGCCTGGTATAATGGGTGGTGGAAATCGAAAGCGTGCTCGGAGCTGCCCACTTTCGATGACACGACTGGCATCGTAAGTATTCTAAGATTAGCCAGCCCGCAAAGTAAAATTACGCAAAATATATTGACAAAAGCGGACAGAGCCGGCCGCTTGAAAGGTGGTTAGATAAAAATAGCGCCAAGGACCGCCGACCTTCTGGAAGCTTAGCATTCTCAAGAGTGCGAGAAAAATCTTATCGCAAATGAGGCGGTGGTCGTAACGCCGCTAATAAAAAAATAACATAAGGAAGTTTTTTTTTGTTTTTTTTGCAAAATAAATAATCCAAAAGGCCACGCACTGGAAAACGATAGCGAAAGTAGGTCATCGTGACCAACTGTTACGAAAAAGAAAAAGAAAAGGCTTGAAGTCAATATGTCGCAAAAGAAGCTTTCCTTCATTTCTTTCGGCCTGACGCTTTTATGTTCCCGTTTTTATTTCATTATTATTGGACAGCTTTAAAGTCACTGGAGGCTCCTGCCCGTCGCGGGCAACGGTCAATGTCAGGCTGAGAGATAAGCATGCTGGGCGCTGTATGTCTGCGTGAGGTATTCCTATCGGTGTGTACTTTTCTCTCACAAGAGAGTCTTCAAGAATAGCAGTAGGTTCATGAAGATTTTGTTTTTCAATTATATGACCCTCCCCGTTTACCGAGGACAGAACCGCTCTGCCTGAATAGTGAACTCGTGGTTCGTACTACTGGTGAACCTAGCTTTCGCTAGTGTACAGCGGGACTCCCAAAATATGGCATCTTTAAATCTCTCTTGCTAACTTCTGCAGATCACTGAAACAACCTACCTGAGGCTACACATTACACTTGGGCCCTCTTACTATAGAGGACTTTTTTTTTCTAATTTTAATTTGGCCAACGGCCTTTAACATCTTTGAGGGACGTAGTATCTTTTTGAAAAGTTGCTATGGATTCCATTCCTTCTCATTAAATATACATTTTTATCTTCAGATATCCCCTGAAAGAAACGAAAAAATGCGTCCCCGTAAAAAACAAAAGAAAAGAAGCGCGCGCGGATCTTATTTTATCACCATTGACAGTAAATATCAGCGCCCATGTTTATTAGGAAAGATACAAAGTGAAGGGGCACCTACCACTATATATATATATATCGCAGAAATTATTTTATGTTGCAAAAAAAAAACATTTCTCTGATGATTCACAACAAGAACAATGATGTATCATTAGGTAAGGAACAACGTCCTCATTATAATAAAAACCGTCTATTTGATGCTTGGAAAACTTTAGCGAATGTATCCTAAAAAAAACGCGATAGCATCAATTATGAGTAATAGGCATTGCTTTTTCTTCCGAAGCCTCACTGGAGACATTCTCCTGGTGTCTCAATTCATTTTACGCACTGAGCGACCAATCCTCATCGAACAGTTCAGCTTTTCTCAAACAGAAATATTGACCGTGATTACGGTATAGATTTACTTGCGGTGATACAGACCTAATGTACTTCCTTGCCACCCCCTTCAGCTTCGACATCAAAGATTATTTCCCCTTTCAGCCTCTATCTACCCTGAACGGCTCTCTGAAAACAGTGATACAAATTTAGCGAATTTTCCGGTAAATCCGGGGGGGGGGGGAGGGAAGGTTTTTGACAAGAAAAATATGAGTCTATACTACGTCTCATTTTGCGATGGACTAAAGCCCAATGCTACAGGCCGCCGGGTCCAATTACGCACCCGTTAAAAATCCCGTGGTATATTGCTCGTCGTAGGTAGTATCAGTGCGCCAAGACGCGTCATGCGGAGGCGAGTTTTTCGTCTGCTTATCGAGCCCTCGCGGCAGCTCCGTCTTCTTGCTGGGTTTTCCTCTACTTGCACCTGTGTTGCCAGTTCATTGTCACAGCCCGAATGGTTTCGATACTCTAGGAATCTCGACTGCTGACCCATCTGCGTTGTGCTTTGTCCGTACCGCCATTATAGACTCAAACGCGAGCTCGGTTGCGGACTAAAAGACTGCCTTGCGTGTCTACTCGTCGGCTAGTCGCCTGGCTGATTTTACCGTTTGCCGGAGAAATCTCCGTATCGCCCTCAGTCATAGCCTACGGTATTCGTGTTCCCACTGCACCGGGGCAATCGACAGCACTAGTCAAGCGTAACCTCTGAGGACACGGTGGGTGAAAGTTTCTCTCTAGCCTAACGCCGCCGCGACGTTTGGTTTCCAACATCCCATCGATTGAAAACAGACTGCATGATCTCAACACAGTTGACTCAATAGATGACTGTTTGCCCTGAGCGAAATGTGGCTGAGCCTGAGGACGATGTGACTGCCAGTGCGCCGTCTCCACCCGATACATCTCAAGTTCCCGTGGACGTGGGGATACAGTCCTCGCGCAATTTTCACCTCGCTTTGGCCGCGCCGAAAGGCGTTGAGCTGAGTTACCGAAACGCCATTCGTTTGTTCATGTACGTACTTCCCGTACGAACGAATTTCTGGTGAGTGTTTACATTCCCCAAAAGCATGCCTTCATCGGTGCCTAAAACATCTACTGATAAGCTTTCTGGTCAATCCCCCGAAATAGTGCACACAAAGCGACATTTCAAGCTACAAAGAGCATCAAACTGCAATTATTCAAAGCTCATTTTACTTTACTATGTTCATGCTATTCTGTAACAGGAATGTCAATAACATTCCTGTTACAGAATAACCTGAATATTATTGACATTCCTGTTATAGTTTATAGTTATAGCTATAGCGGCTAAAAGATTTTTTTAATTATTGATAAAATTTTCTTAATTTTTATGGCGGACTGAGAGGATTTTTTTGACGGGGGCATTTTTATATATGGTGGATTTCTGGGGGATGCCCCACGCAGTGCACAACTCAAGATTGTCCTTCAAAATAAAATTACCGTGTCCTCTAAAAACTCAGATATTGAGACTGGCGCAGCAAGCGACCGAAAGACATCATTTTTATCGGTCCCAAACACTTTGTGCGTCCTGAAGGAACCGTTGATTTCTCTGCTTGAAGCAATGGCAGTGCCTCCTAAAGAAATTGAATAAATTCAAAACCAGTAAAGCAAACTCACTCTCATTAGCTGGCAGCAAATATCGTCAACGCAGACGTTCTGGTGTGAGTTGCACTCCTATGCCTGGCTTGTACAGACGCCGCATCGCGTACTTTTGGCCACCATGAAAGATAGAAAAAGGTGAGCTGCTTTTGTAGGAATCTTCGAGTGACGGGTTAATATTCTGTAATGTTCTGAGAAGAGGAGAGCGACGTCTGAGCAAATCTGGAAGACACAGAAGAGGGTCCTGGTAAGAGGGGAGCTCCTTCAACTCTTCTCTGGTGGCCATCGGAGCGCTCTCTGGATGATGTCATGTGCAAACCATGTATAATCGCCGAGTTAGCCAGATTTGCCATATCGATGTTGTTGCTGCCCTACTCAAATGCCGAAGTTGAGAGGGCGTTTAGTCAGCTTTACATAGTAAAATTCAAATTGAGGAACACTATGAAGCCTGAAACAACAAACGCCTACCTGGCTGAAGCGACGCAAGAAAAGTTGTTTTGATTATGAACTTCCTATGACGGTTGCAAGTGCAATCGTCACAAGCAACGTCAGCACAAGCAACGTCAGCAAATGAACTCCCGAGCTGTCATCGAAGACACGTAGGTTTTCCAATCGCTTACATCCGACTTGGTGGTTCGTTTTGCAAAACGCGGGTCAAGAAAAATATCAGTGGTCCATATCTTTCCCGAGTGATTGGACACACAAAATGTAAACAACCACACAAAGTGTGCTGCGATTGACATGGGTAGCTGCCGCGTTGTGGAAAGGCACGTTCAAGAAGATTTGCCCTCAGCCAGTGTGTTTACAATTCTTGCAATGAATAGAATTTATGTAGGAATTCAGTAGAATGGGGTGGGGGGGGGGGGACGTGTGTGAGATGTGTAATATTGAGGAACGTTTGTGCGAGATGTTGCATGTGTTAAAAATAGAGGACAAAACATGTATTTTTATTTATTTTTTTCTTGCTGAAACGTTTCTTTAGTACGAAGCACCCATGACCGCACCTGTGGTGGAAGAAGCGAAAACACGTGCGCGAGCTTTTAGGGGCGGAGGGCACACGAGGACGGAACATGGGCGGCGGGCAGTGGGGAGGCGAGGGAGCGTGTCGTCATAGCGCGACCACGTGGGTATTTCGCCACGTTGGCTGCCGGGGGTGGGGGGTTCGTCGGTCTGGCAGGAACGATGGAGATCCGGAGAATGCTCACGTGGGTTTCTCGGAACGGCTGCGGCCAACAGAGGAGAAAGGGAGGGGAGGGGAGAGAGCTTTGCCGCAGTTGGCGTGTGTGTGTGAGGAACGATGAAGAGAGGCGCAGTGCCTCTGCTGCAGATTGGGGTCCAACCCTCGGACATGAGCATTTTTGCCTGGAAGGTGCACTAACAGCCACCGCTGTAAAATGATCTAATTATGAATAATGTTCACAAAGTCGGCATCGTCATGCAACCGCGGTTATTTTCTTCATGGCCTTAGTTCCTGTTTCCTTTTTCACATCCGTTCACGTCTTTCAAATAAAGCCGCCATTAAGCCGCAGTCAGACTGCTCATACATCACGCAAAAGACACGGTGTTCTCTGCAGGCACGATGGCAGGATTATCTGCACCTCAACCATGTTGGAAGCATTTATTTATTTATACAGGTTACCTCGCAGCGCCTCACTAAGACATTATTGCGAGGGAGGGATGCACATACAGGAGCAAATGTACAAAAGCACAGGGCACGGTAACATGAGCGCGCAAAACAGATTTGTAGTATTTACATGGTACTCAGTTGAACAGTGGCATGGGCATGAGAACGCACGAATCAGTTGAGGAAGTCAGCATTTAAGATATTATCGAAGAAGAAAGTTGTAGATGTGATGTTGATTGTATCTTCCGGTAGAGAGTTCCATCGGTTGTTGTAGAGGAAAAAAAAAGACATTTTAAATACATCCGTTTTACAGTGGTACTCTCTCACTTTTTTGAGTGATCTCTTATTCCTGATGTGAAGTGGGGAGGCAGCATGTAGTTAGCTTTATTTATGCCGAGGTAATTATGAAATATGCTATGATACAACTTTAAGCGCATACACTTCCTTCTGCGCGCCAATGAGACTAAATGCAGTTCTCTTTTTCGCTGACTAATACTCGATCTAAAATTGTAATTACTTGCTATAAACCTAGCTGCTCTATTTTGCACTTTCTCCAGTTGGTTCACAAGGTAGGTCTGGCTGGGGTCCCAAGAAACAGTGTTGCTTTCTCTTCTCCTTCTGTAACAGTTTGACCATTGTCACTAATCGGGGGAATTCCGAGTGCTACTTTGTTTTTTACTTTACATATTTCCAAAACTCCTTTGGGTTACTTCTCAGTTTATCCTTTAAAGACGCATGAAATCTGAGTTTGCATTCAGCCGACATAGATTTGAATTGTTTACTTACAATGTTTAACTGTGAAAGAGAAGAATTATCGTTGTTTTTTGCGGTATCTCAAATATGCTCGCTTTTTTTTTGTGCAAGGAGCGTAGTTCAGCGGTCATCCACGGTTTGTGTCTGCGTCACCTGGAGCTTAGTACCTTGGAAGGGATGAATGCAGTAACTAAAGAATTTAATTTATTCCTAAAGAGATTCCACAGAGTTTCAACATCTAGTAGGTGGGAAAGCTCTCTAAACTCGGGGAAATAGTCACAAAGATTACTTGAGATGCCCTGGTAGTTACCGCGATTATAGAAGGAAACTTTTCTATGTGGATTTGGCCCACTGGTTTCGGACGCGCTGGTTATGCCCCCAATTATTATTTCATGGTCGCTAATACCAGGAATACTGGACTGAGAAGTTATGAGGCCCCTCATACTACTAAAAAGCAGATCCAACGCACTCGCCCTCGTTTTGCCTAGCCTCGTATGAGACATGCTGATAAAGCTCAAAGCTGGAAATAAAATTAAGGAAAGTCCTGTAAGCGCAAGAAGTATTCGACGTTATGGGTTGACCGTGTGCCCACTCCACATCAGGAAAGTTAAAATCACCACCAAGCACAAGGTCGCCATAGTTTATAAATGACAGTATATCAAAAGGGGGAAGCATTGTAGTTTCGTTTGATCCAGGAGGCCTATAAAAAGAGCCCACAGCAATACATTCGGCATTTTCTAGTGCAATCTTACACCATGCAGATTAGCAATTCAAACCAGCAAACGTGATCTCAGAACTTTGTAAACTGTCGTGAACTAACACAAAGACACCACCGCCATGCTTGTTTCTGTCTTGGCGGTACGCAACATAATCGGGAGGAAACACTTCAGCGTCGCTAATAGAATCTTCCAGCCAAGACTCAGTACCAATGACGATACCTCTAAAAAAAGGGTATCACGTTACACCCTTTTCCCATATAATACACCCCAAAACTTCAGTTCGACGTACAGCGCCATATATTCGAACAGACGGCCCCAAATTTTATGAGGGGCTTGATAACGGTGCGATATAACTTGTTAAATAGCTAAATTACGCATCAAAGACCACAGAAAGAAAACACTGAGGTTTTGCAGTCAAGCCAAAAAAAAACGATTTTTTTTTTAATTAGTAGCATTTACATTGGCTATTTTAATAAGTTGTACCACACGGCTATCAAGTCCCTCGTAAAATTTGGGGCCGTCTGTTCGAATATATGGCGCTGTACGGCAAATTGAAGTTTAGGGGTGTACTATATGGGACAAAGGGTGTAATAATACACCCTTTTTTCTGAGAGTGTACTTGGTTTAGTTAGAGCAATGACGTCAGCCAAGTCATCCACTTTATGTTTCACACTGCGATAGTTCACAATCACGACGATAAGTTCACGCGCAGTTCTTATCTTGCGCCCAGCCGGCGACGGTGATTGCTAGGCATTCATTTCTTTTACACGCCATCAGTGTTATCGAAGTAGTAGCGCTTTTCATCAATAATAGTCTTATCAAAACATATTTTAAACGGCTTTTGCTGGGATTTAGCAAACTCTACCAGCTGCTTGCGTTCGTACCTAACTTTGTCTGAAAAATCTTCGCCGACAGAGAAGTTACTATTTTTGAGTTTGAATCCACGGGACAGAACATGAAGTTCAACCTTGAAGGTTGAAAGTTTATAATTATCGGCCTTGTTCGTTCTGGATTAGGGCGGCCAAGCCTGTGCGCATGTTCGATGTCACTCGCTGGCACAATCACCCCAAGTTTGTCTTTACAGAACTGGAGTACTTTTGATACTGATTGGGACCATGTTTCGTTAGGTTCATCTATAATGCCATAAAAAAGTAGATTATTTCTTCTCTTCCTGTTTTCCAGGTAGTCTTGTTTAGAGCAGACCGAGGCAAGCTGAGCGGATAGTCTGGTTGACTGTGCGCCGACATCCTGCATTTCATCCTTAAAACGTTTTAGCAAGGCGATATCCGTTTCTATTGCATGGAACTTCACGTTTAGTGCTTCTATTTTCTTATCCAGTAGAACTTGGTTTGTATTTATTTCTGCCACTTGACTTAGAAGCGTTTCGTGTCCCTTATCAATTTTGGTTATAAATCGACAACCTTCAGCAATTTTTTAATTTAATCGTCGGTGAGGGGTCCAGGGTACGTCGTTGGTACAGAATCTTTGTTTTATGTTTCGAAGACGTCTGCAGACAGTTTTTGTACGACCTATGCGATCGGCATACAAGGAGCGAATAACACGCTTAAGACTGCCTGCTCACGGCCTTTTGTACGATGTGGGCCCCGTGGAGGTGCCGAGCTGTTGGTGTGTTCACCACAAGAACGCCGTAGTTCTTTTCAAAAGCTCATAGTGGTGAAGGGAAGCGACCATAATAACTAAAAAGGAACGCTGCCTAGGTATTCTATATGGCTGAAACTAAGAGAGAGAAGGAGACAACAAGAGCACGCAGCAACGTCAGGACACCGAGCTCTGGTTGGAGTGATTAGTTCGAACGCACTCTTCAAATGCGTTCGAACAATGACCACCGGCGTCCGACGTTCGCGTTCGAACAGTGAGTAGAGACAAAAGCAGCTAGCGTTGCGTCTACATACTGATTCTTCCAACCAGAGCTCGCTCGCTGTTCTGACATCTCCTCGCGCTCTCGTCTTCTCCTCTCCTTCAGTTGTTACTCGCGTAGAGCCGGGCAAGGAAACAGATCACGTTCTCACGAATGCAGAGGCACATAAATACGATATTCCGCCTTAACACGTTCCCGAAAACAGTTAGGAGCAATGAGCTCACGTTGGCGGACGGCGCTTGACTACCGTGCCCTTTTAGGCGCCTTGCCGGACCTAACCAGCGGCGCCTGACCACGGCCAGGTGAGGCAACGCCGGCCCTCCGCTCGGCAGGTGTTCCCAGAGGCAACACGCCGGCTCCGGCACGCTCCGCTGCGTCGGCGTGCTCAATCCCTGGCAGTGGTTCTCGCTGGACGTGCGGCTGCGCCCAACGGAGCCGCGTGTGGAACAGCGGCCGGCCACCTTCGTGACGCGGCCGGCCACCGCTCGGGAGTCCTGCCTGCCACGCTCTGAATGCCCGAGCTCCGCTGCCGCCTCTCGATTCGTTCCTCGCGGTTAGATTACGCACGGCGCTGCCGCTGGGACGGAGAAGATTCGATACTTGGGAAAGGAAGCAGCGCCGACTGTGTTCGCCACTGCATGTGCAGCGGAGTAGCATCGCACACACGAGCTTTTCAAAAGTCCGTTTTCATTTCACCTCCCGATCGTTTATATTTTGCAAAGTGCACGCATTCTGGCGTTCCTGTGCGAGCGCCTTGCTTTGCTTATAGTTCGACTAACCGCAAAGGCTACAAGAGGTAGTGGGTAACTTTGGCTGGTTCTCCTGCTACATTAGCATCCTGTAGCCCATGGAGGTAGGAAGCTTTTGAAGGTGACATGGTACCAGAGGTGAAGCCAGAAGTGTGGAGGGACACGCCCCCAATGATGGCCAAAACCACAGCTGGTTTTGTCATCGACATTGACGTCGACAAAGGGTTTGAACGAATAGATTCTCAAAATTGCCATTCGCTGGATATTTGCTCAAGCCTTGATTTTACTCTTTTTCAATTAAAAGATGCGCGGAATATGTTAGAACTGAAACATTACACTAAGAGCAGGTGTAGCTCCTGAAGTAGAGATTCCTAAATCGTCCTCAGCATGCTTCTCGCCGTTACATTGTAAACAAAACCCATGGGGTGCCTGCGTGATACTTGATTTTGTTACCGTGACCAGCTGATGATTTTATTTTCCCATGATTGGCTTCAAGCGCAGCTCGTGCTTTTATGTAAAAGCAGATACGGTGAAAGATCTACACTTTAGGTATTCAATGGCATTTAATCGAAATCGGCTTCCAGACAGAGTGCAAAAAGTCATATTTTCTAAATCAAATAAATCATATTTCTTTGATTTAAATCAGATTTATTCGATTTAGATCGGACTTGTATGATCCATGGCACGTTTAAAGCTAATAAAAATATAAATTTTTATCACTAAAGATATCTTCAAACATGTGATTCATCAATCCGTGCGATTATTCAAAACAATGTGGGAGAAATAAATACTGTGAATTCAAGGACCAGTTTCATTAACAAATTTATTGGTGTAGACCCCGTCATCATAGAACAAGTGCAGCTTGATTTCTTTTAGTAGTAAAAAGCTTCATTTGCTTTTCTTTCGTGTTGTGATTTCCTCGCCATTTGACATTTTTCCTTGTATTTGTTCTTGCTTTGCGTTTTTGACTTCCTTGCAATTGGCAATTGCAATAACTGACGAACGAATTAAGTGGAAGGTAGGAAAGAAAATCTGGATTCAACACTCCGATTTGTCTAAAACAAAGTACCACCTTTTGCTGATTTTCAGCCTATCGTAGATACATCTTGCTCGATAATTATTGGATTGAAATTCAAAACAAATGCATATGAAAAGCTTCGAATGATAGAAAAGCTGCCAATCAAACTGGTTTGGAGATTATATGGGCGGGAAATGTTCGATTTAAGTCATCATTGGAAAACTGGTGCGATATAAAGCACGATTTAAATTGTAATTTAGATCATGATTTACGTCATCTTGAGTTTTGTTGTCCGCCGTGCTCCCAAACGTGCCTCAGCCGAACTATGGTGTCTTGAATAAGCGCCTACAACTGGCGTGTCTACCGGACATCTCTTGAATGGCGAGGCTCTAGCGTTAGACTTATCTGTGTCAGCTACTGGATACCCGTGCGGGGTACAAAATATTGGACACGAGCACTGCGTCAGTGTTCCACTGGAAGTCGTGTTCAAGTCCCAACCGAGCGCCAACACGGCACTCCTTGGCTGTCACGTGACAACACAAAATTGAAAAGCGCTGAATGCGGGTAGGTTTTGGAACGCCAAGGTACCAAACCCTTACCCTGGAGTAAGATCGAGTAAATTTTGGAACACGGCCCTTATCTAGGTGGTTCGGGTTCACTGCGCACCTTCACGTGGTGCGCTCATTAACTACCCAGTGACGTCCAAATATCCACCTTCTATGGGGTCAACGTTTTCGCCACGTTTACAGCTGAAATAATATTCTGTAGTTTCCAAACAAGTTCATGAACTTGCTTTTATAGAAGTGCGTTTCTGCAAAGCAAATGAATTGTGCACGCATAAAAGGAAAAAGCAATACCGAAGTTGTGCGTAACGTTGAACATTCAGCCAGTCTTAAGACGCAATCTCAATTCAAGTAATACTGACATTTTAAGTTAAGATTTTCGTGGCTGTAATTTAATTACATATTGCTGGTAGACGATTTACTTTATTTCTCGTTACTTTTCTATAAATATTAACATAATACGGAAATTAAGGTTGATCACTTAATTCAACACCATAAAATATCTCATGAATGCAGAATAAATATTATCACGTAGAAAAAATAGCCTCTCCCCCGCACACACACACACATATAAACACTTAAAGTCCCTATGTTCCTATCCTCAAGAGCTTTGTTTTACAAAGAAAGTAAAAGATCCTACCTCTAAAAGTAAGTCAAAGATGGTAAATACAAGCCTCACAGTAGAGTTGTTTGTCTTTTCCTTTCCCGTTTTTTTTTATTTTCCTGGGCTATGAGTATGTGGTTGGGTTTGTCTATGACTGTCAAAGCCATTATAACGCTTTAAGCTCTGAAACAACGAGTGCAAACAGCACATTGCGAAAACTGAATCGTCATAATTGGGGAGTTTACTTTACATCATAACATACATATTGTCATAATCGGTGAGGTTACTTTCACACAAAGACGCCTAAACAAGACAAAAATTAGACGTTATTCCTAGGGCGTTGGCGTTCCGGTTTTAACTAAAGAATACCAGTAAATATCCGACAGTGTCAATAATACAAAATCAGTAAAATCCGAGAACCACCGATTTCTGGAAATGTTCTATTAGGAAGAATTAGTTTTGTCCAAAGCTTCTCTTCTTTGACGTTATTGATCATGTTATAATTATTATATGAAGGTGTACTTGAACTCCTTTCGTTGTTTTGACTCGTCCGTTGTTTGCAAGCTCTGTCGCAGTCTGGTAAGCGTAAACTTCGTATAAGTGTGTACATTAAATGATTAACTTAAGATTTTCATAATGTTTTTACTTAGCATAAATAATTTTCTTTAGCGTTCGTTCAAAATATTTATTTAAATACCCAGGTTTGTTTAAGTAAGCAAACATTGAAAACATGCGCCGATTTTCCTAATTGAACACCTGGAAAATCTGCATCCATGTTTCTTTCTAATTTCCATAGCTCCGCATCTTCCGGCAACGTATGCGCTGAGAAAGTGAGGGAGCGGAGGAGATCAGAGGTGACGTCAGAACGCCGAGCTCTGATTCGATAGATTAGTGGGTAGAGCTAAGGCTGGAGCTGCCTGTGTCTCCACTGCACTCGTCGAACGCGTTCAAATGCGGAACGGCGCGCCGTCCGGCGTTTGGCGCCTCACACGCTCACCTCATGTTTTTCGCAGTGTTGAACACAGCTAACGAGATCGAATACATGCCCTTCATCAGTTGGCGATGGGGAAAATATAAAGTAGCATTGCAGTATACATCCTTGAAAACGAAATCCGTGCCCATACATTACTTGAAAAGTATCTAGTTGCTGAGAATGCGAAATAAATTTGTATCATTGCGACTAAAGTAGTAATCACATTTTGACAAGATTAATTAGCGACCATTCTCTCTTGCATCTAGGACTGACTAATTTGCAATTGTAATCCAGTATACACTTTTTTCGAGTAACGGGCACAAGTCTGCCTTCGTCCACTAAAAGCTATTCGCAACACGTGTTCTGTTTATTAAAATATATTTATTAACATTTAAGTAATCCAGTAAGGTAATCGAAGTGACAGTTACTTTTTTTAGATCAGTGTTCAATTCCTTTGGTGAGGCGTCATCGAGCAATTTATTCAACTATTTTTGATGAAGAATAAAGGTAATTCATCACTTAAACCTGCTACCGTAAACAACGCAAAAAAAAAAATCCTAGAGGTGACGCACTGTAGCCGCTCCGCCAATATGCCGCGTGATTTATCGGCTTCGACTTTAATGCGGATTCCTATATTTCTAACCAGCCTGACCGACCTTTTACATGCAGTACCTCTCACAAAGTAGCAGAAGCGTGCGTGGTGGTTTTATCAAACCTACAAACGCTAACAACATTTGTAAAAAAAGATTCAAAGATATTTGCTGTTTTAACTTGCTCCGTAACTTAAAGCCCTATCGTACCGCTCCCTATAATTTTGTGTTATTTTGTTCACTTTTATTTTATCTTAACCGTTTTTAAAATGACATTCAGAGTCAGAAAACCATGCGTTTTTGTTCTGGCTACTTCAGGAACTAGGTTCTTGTGTGTGTGAGTTTCTGTTTGTTGTTGTTGTTTTTTGCCTTCTATACAGCAAGGTCGCTAGCAGAACCCGTGGAATGTGGCTCTGTTCTTACCGCTATAGTCTAGCGCCAGTCATGAAAAGGGCCGTTCAGAAAGGCCAGCGTGCATGCAGTATTTTCATTGTACTTTTTTTCTTCATTATTTTTTATTCAAGTGTTGGCAGGTCTTGACCGGATGTTTGTAGAACGTCTCACCAAGCCCTTTCCTGCTTGATGGCTCCAGAATGCGAAATTATTTTCAAATGATTATTTTCAAATATCACAGCGTGGTATTTCCTAGGTGACGTGTGTACATAGATGTTTTGTCTACGTTTGTCATGGAAAGACCTCGCAATTTTCAATCTAGCAGGGAGTTTAATGTAATAATCTGAAATAAGAGCACGGTTAAAATACGAATAAGGATAAGGCAGCGATTATAAAGGCGTAAATATATGAAAATCAATGTCGCAGTTTTATTCTTGCCCGATGATAAATATCGATTGCATTTGCTTCTGGCGAGGAGTAGTTTGCTTCGTCTTTGCCGATCTAGTCTAGCGTCATGTTTTTGGTCTTTTTTTTCAGTGGGTCTACTTGACCATCTGCAATTTTCTCTAAATTTCTTATCTCCTGATTGATTTTTTTTCCTACTGTGTGTTAGATTTTTTAACGTATAATGCCAGAAATTGCATGCGCTTTTCCTTATCGTAGTCTGAATAAAAAAAGCTTATATTTTAAATTAAGACAAATAAAATTTAACACAGCTGTAACCGTGACAGGCGAAAAGACTGCAAATACAAAACCATAAATTGAATTTTAGCTCAATGTTGTTTAAAATTAAAACATTGATGCCCATGATACGACAAACGCGGTTTAGGCTTTCTATTCCATCCCTTTTCTTTATATAAGAAATTAATAGAACAAAATTTAGGAAAAATGGCATCTTCAACAATCGGTGAGAATGAGCGGTCATGCCATTTACGACGAGGCAATGCAAGACAATAGCGAAGATGAAGTCTTCGGGCATCCTTTGCTATTAGCGATTTTCTCCTTGTTCGTAAAGTAGACGCGAGCATCAGTCAAACCAAGGCTGGTGTCAAACTCGTGAGCCGCATCTGGTCGTAGTGTTTTGTAGTGTTCTAAGGCGCAGCTCTTAGGCGCCCGTTTCCGGGTTGAACGGCGTCGGCGTCGGCGTAACCGCGCGCGTTGCCTTATGGGACGTTTCTCCGCTAACTTTAGCGGGTTAAGTTTTCCCGCTAAACTTCACGGGGAAATTGACGTCACGTGATCTCAACGCCAATTCAGTTTCCCAGCTAAATTTAGCGGGGAAACTGGAGGAGGGAAGGAGTAGGAGGAAGAGGGGAGGAGGAGGATGGAAGAGGAGGAGAAGAGCAGGAGGAGGAGAGGAAAAGGGTAAGAGGAGGGAAGGGTACGGCGGAGGAGGAGGGGCATGCCTCCCTCTGCACTCTCCTTCTCCTCCTCAAGAGCTGCGCTCTAGTTTTGCATTACGGAGATCTGTAAACGTCTTTCATTTCTTATATCGCAATTACAAGCGCCGGTTTAGCCAGTGTCGATCGGTAGCCACGGCTAGGAACTTCTAAAGGTTGCTACTTTGCCGCCCCTATATGGTCAGAAACATGACCTAGAAACCTCAACCCCATTCCATACTTATTTTTCCATAACTCAGCTGGGTCGGAGGCTAGAAGACAACTAAACGCACACACACAAGCACGTGCTCAACACCCCCCCCAACACACACATACACACTAAAGAGCAAGGTCATGCTGCTATCTCAACACGTTATCAAAACAGAATGACGGCGATCGTTACGCATTACTTTCGGTGCTACCTGACGGCAATGCTTCGTCGTGGGCTGCGCTCTGCAGTTGTTGGCAAAAACAAGGCACAGCTCTCCTTTTGCATATAGACTAATGCCGGTTAAAGGAGTAGTAAAATAATTATTATTTATTAGACTCGAATGTTTCTTCTTTTAACTTTGCACGATTATATTGGCACTCTACTACGTTTCACCCTACGATGTGCCGCGATGGACGCCACGAGCTACACGAGCCGATCTATAGTTCGAAGCTTGTCTCTGCGACTTCGCGCTTCCCGGTGCGTGACACCCTCCGAGTTATGAGGACACGTGACACCCTCCGAGTTATGAATTGGCTCCGGTGGCCCGTAGCGTCCTTTGAGGTCCTTCGTAAGGCGAAACAAAGCATGGTGGGACCGATGCATACTCGCATCGCAACCACACTCACCAAGAAACTTCTTGGTCGCGGTGTAATTTGAAGGATGAAAACGAGCGTTTTCTTTTCTCACTCTCTCTCTCCTTCGCAAAACTTGGCATGACGCTGCTGGGCGGTTGCAGTACCGCCCAGTAACGATATTTGAATGCGGCTCATATAGATTGAGCCCCAGCATTGCGGGAGCACTGGATTCGGGCTGGTGGATAACCGATAGCTCGAGAAGCATTCAGGCAGTGGCTCGTGTCCAGTCGCCGCAATAACGACAATTAGCCCCGTGCGCGACCGAAAGTGTCGCTGTGGTCGGCCTTCCACAATTGGCCGAACGCTGACTATGACGTCGGAAAGGGGATTTATCATCGACGGAATAAGAGGAATGAAAGAACTTCAATTTTGACGGTGTTGGCAGTGTTTCTTTGAGAGGGCAATGATTTCAAGCTTCCACCATGCTATTTACAAACACCATCGAACTTGTTGTTCGCAAGGTAATGACGTCACAAAGGGAACCATAGGAGGGCCACCAAAACATCTCGCCGCTAATAGCCGAACCCTAACAATTGATGTGTGGAGCTCTGGGCGCTGCCCGGTGCCTTGCCGACCCCAGCGCGTGGCTATGATGAACATTGGCGGCGTATAGTCTGCTCCAGGCATGACGTGGCCACTTGTTCTGGTTCCGGAGTTGAGGGGGGTGAACGCTGCTAACGCGTGTTTGATAGGTTACAAACATCAGGAATTTATACTAAACGGTATTTTGCGCAAAGTACACACCGTCGTACGCCCCGCCCCCTTTAAGAATGGCGGGACAGGCTCCTCCCCACCAAGCCCTACACTCTTTTCATCCTCAGCAGAGCTTGATAGGAAGCTGAATGGAGAGGAGGATACCAGCGGTCGTAGACAGCAGAGAGCTTTGTGCGATGGGTTTTTCCCGGCTGTTCTAAACACGCAACAGACTAGTCTATAGTGTACACCGGCGCAAATCGTGCGGCCGCTTTATCTGCGAAGTTCGATCCGCCTACGGCGGTCCGCTGGCCGGTGCCCCCAACCAGGCCGGCGCGGAAGGCGACCTTCCAAGGACGGCGCCGCGGCCGAAGAAAGGAGAGGCGCTCCAATCGGGTCAGCCGGGCACGTGCCATCAGTAATGGCCGGGTGCCCCGGACCCCGTTTCTTTTTTTCTTTTTTTTCCCTCGAAGCCACGGAGGGTGCCCCGAAAAAAAATTGGGTTGTGTGTATGTTTATACAGCCTAGAACTTGGTTCGCCTCCAAGGGCGACGAGTCTCCCAGCTGTAGATGAGCAATTTAGCCCATTAACCTGGGGTCTTTAACGTGCACCACGCAGTGGTGATACACGACCGCACGCCGGTACGATGCTCATCCAGATCGAAACGGGCAGGGGCGGGAATTGAACCCAGTATCCTGGGTTCTGCGGCGCGAGCTTTTCGCTCCACGTGCTCCGAGCTGGTGTGCGCTATGCCTCGTTTCAGCTTGGGTCCAGACGCAGGCGATGCTACAAGCGCGAGCTTCGGGCTTCCAGCGTCCCTGCCAAGCACGCGCGCTCGTGCAGTGCAGGCACTGTTCAGGGCCACACTGCTCGCGCTCGTAGCATCGGCTGCGTCCGGACCCAAGCTGAAACGAAGTATAGACCACTCGGCCACCGATCCCCCCGGTGCCCCGAACATATCTGTCTCTGTATGGCGCGACCTACTTGAGTGCGCGCGCTTTGAGCGCGTGTCACCGATACATCTAACGAGAAAACGCATTAAAGGGTCTAGTCAAACATGCTTTACTTCGTCCTTCTATAACTCTTTTTTCTATGTTCTAGATATTAATGTCGTTGTTTTTTTTTTTTGTCGAGTCTCAATCCTGCACTACTTGCTTCGTTTTTTTTCTTTTTTTTTCTCGATATTGTAAAATCTTTCTGTATGTCACCGACAGGTGAAGGAAAGCGGGGCGCGGCATCTCATTATCGCTCGTGGCCAACGAGGTTGCGGCATGGGCCGATGAGCGCGCAGAACAAAGATGTCGCGAGGTAAAGAGCGTGAACATAACGAGCCCTGGCTGTCGGTTACCATGCGGAGAGCAAGTCGTCCGCTTCTTGCGCAGGTGTTGCGGCAACGTGAGAACGACGCCGAGCTCTGAGTGGCTTCGATTGAAAGGATCGTGGCGAATACCTCAGTGCTAGACGCCTCAAAATCACTTCACTTTTTTTTTTTTTTAATAACAGCCAGTAAGAGCTCGGCGTTCTGACATCATCGCGACCCCTGTGCATGGAAGTAGACGAACTTCCGCTGCGCATAGACCTTTGCTGCTTCGCTTATCACCCGGCCGAAAACTGGTTGAGTCACTGAGTCAGGACGTGCGACCGCACAGCAGGTCAACAGCGCATGCTCCGGAAGGCGTTACACAGCCCAGCAGACAAATATGGCAGCGCGCAGAAAGGGATTTTTTTGTTTGTTTGTTTGTTTGTTTGTTTGTTTGCTTGTTTGTTTGTTTGTTTGCTTGTTTGTTTGTTTGTTTGTTTGTTTGTTTGTTTGTTTGTTTGTTTGTATGTATGTATGTATGTATGTATGTATGTATGTATGTATGTATGTTAGTTTACGTTGCATATAATTGTGTTCGTACTTTTCGCTCAAATAATCTGGTACTTCAAAACCTAACTGACCCTTAAAGAACTTCAGATAAACACAAAAAAACATTATTTTGAAGCATTACCCACACTGGCCGAGGTTGAGCAGTTTCGCGTGCGCTCCTGGAGAGCCAGGCTGCGCATGCGCGAGGAGTGCGAGATACAGAACGGGACAGGACTGGTATGGCGTTTAGGTGAGTCCCCGATGCACGCGCCGCGCGCATGCACCCGCTCGAGATCATGGCTCGCGCTGTCCGGTTGTTCTGGGCGGCAGCTTGGTTGCTTGATGCATAACAACACGGCGCACAGCTTAACTCATCGGATCCTGAAGTAGTCACATATTGCGTATACCGGTGTGTGTCATTGAAGCAGCAGTCAGCATGATAATCAAGCTAATCCTAGACAACCAGGAAACCTAAGAATAACCAGCTGAACCTAAGCTTACGCTACGTATATCCTGGCATAGCCGAGCTAAGCCACTGCAATTTTTTATACTGGCGATACTTCAGGCTCCTTCATTTTAGTTTTAACTTTTTGACACTGAATATTAACAACACGTTTTGTCGTTCAATTATTCGAAATTCCAGGATATATAACGCACCTAAGCATAACAATTCACTTCCTCGTGTCTTATAAACTATAAAACTAAACTATAAGTTGGCAGATATTGCCGCCATGGACAAGCACGGCAAATGTCCCAACTAAGAAATTAACCACCTATTTTATTGCACACGATCACGGAAAAAGCGAACAAATTACCCAGGCTCGAAAAGCTCGTGGAGGAGGCCGAAACGCGTCAATCCAATTGGTGCAAAGCCGCATACACTCTCCCGCCAACTCTCAAAGCAGCAGTACGCACGCTTCCCCGGTGCTGTTGGCCTCGATCTTGACTTAAACGTGAAATGAACGCCCGAAGCCTCATTAGATTGCGCGTCCGCGTGGACTCCTGAAAACTTTGTGCTCTCGGTTATGTTATCGTGCTCAAGACCAGACGCGCTGCCAAAGAAGAACATCCTTGGTTTCAAGTCGTCGACAAGGGTCGACATCGCAAGCAACCAAGGCCTTAAAGCCCCTGCGACTTCTTGAGAGAGAAAAAAATGCTGTGCTGTAGGAGGAAATAGTTTGTACCCTTCACCGTCTGTTTACCCTGAACTCAAAGCGTGATTTTCCGAAAGGCAAATCTAAACTCAAATAAATATTTGGACGAGTGAAGGTGCTGCGTGAGACGCCATGTGGTGCCCTCCACGCTCCAAAACTGCCGTGCTTGCAGCTTCAGCGAGTTGGAGGGATATAGCTACATGGGAAGAACGAATCAAAAAGGGACAGTGTGTCCTGTCTTCTGTGTATCAAATATTTGTTTCCTTTTCAACTCCCATGTTTCGTTCTCTCAGTTTCTTTTTCTTTTTGCATGCTTTTCCGCCTTAGGAATGATGCGCTGAGTACTCGGTGGTTTTGAAACCAAGAGAATTTTGTGAGCGTGTGTGCTTAGAGTAGAGGAGCGATATATGTTAATTGTAGTTGTGTACTACCGTTGATATTGACAATATGGGCTACACCAACTTAACAAAATAACAGTTTATTCGGACGTTTCGTTTTCCGTCCAGGAAACATCATCAGTGGTGCCAAGATGGCAGCAAACAAAAGGCATGACAACCAGTGGTGCTGCTTAAAGAGTTCCGCTTAAACTTCCGGGCCGGTTTTCTCGAAACGATGGTAAACCCATTTTGGTAAACCACGGTGCCTAGAAGGAAAAGTACTTAGGTACTGTAATAAACGGCTGGATATAGAACAACAATAATTATTTTTGATTGGGCAGTAAGATGCGTCATCAATCGGTGAAACAAGCCAGTCATTTTGTTTGTCCTCTTTTCCGCTGGTGGTTATTGATCTATATTCGTTTTCACCTCAAGAAAAAAGTATGTTTTGAGCATTGTTCATATGCTGCGCGAAGAAGTTCTGAGGAGAATTGGCTATCGAAGGAAAAGCAATATCTTTGGTGTTTGGAACCTGTACGTCTTGATAAGATAACATATAAATAATCTAAACCTTACCTGCATATATCTCAATTATTCACATAAAGGGGGAAATTAGTAATGCTCCGCTACGGGCCGGACTTGTTTTACTACGGTTCTTGAGGTGAAAACGGGTATAGTATGGTATTTAAAGTCAAAATATAGTAATGTTGTACTTGAAGACCAATGTATTTGCTTCAGATGGTACGAAGAAATTTTAGATACTATGCTAGAGTTTGTCGACGAATATTCGAAAAATGTAAGAAACATTTCCTTCACTTTGTTTCGCCATAAACAACGCATAACTTTCCCGTGTGCCTTCCAGTCTGGCAACGCCGGTGCTGTAGTCTCGTTTTTGTTCCTTGCGACGCACATTTCTGCAAACCGTTTGCCCCTCTTCCGTTTGCCCAACCGATCCACCGAATAGCCCAACGACCGACAGCGGACTTACTTACAAAGTGATTTGCGGACCCATTTGTACTTTGATAACGTAAACGATTTGTTTATTTCTCGTTTCGGCGACTTCTGCAGATGACATCGGCAAGGTTGATTCGTATATCGCGCTTGTACCTTTCCCATTGGTGGATGCATCGACCGACCGTCGCGGTCGGAACCAGACGCAGCGGCACTGCTTCAGCGTAAAGCTTGTGGGGATTTAAAAGGAAGAGAATAAAGATGGCTCGTGAGGCGGGTGAAAGATAGCGCGCGCTCAGGACGAGCGCGGGTTAGAACGGGTGTGGACACCAGCGAAACGGTCGTCTGTTCTTGAGTCTTCACAAGCTAAGATTCTCGTCACCGTTGGATTGCTGGCCACCGGGTATATGTAGAATCCTCGATGCTGTCGGCATACTGCTCGGCACACTGCAAACAAAACACAGTTCAATGTCCCAGCTGTTCACCCGGAACGAAGAGTTTATCGAGGATAACCTCCTTTCTCCGCAAAGTAATCGCTCACGAGTTGGCGTGCATAGTGTAACAAATTAAACGTGTTAGTGTAAATATATGCCAACACTTGTTCGCAAAACATTTTTTTTACTCGCCATAAAAACACTTGCAAGGCTTATGTACCGTCATGTCTTGGATCCCGGACTGCTGAAGAGTGATGCGTTCGCGTGAATGCTGCTGTCGGTTAGTTTAGTAGTCCCCTGAACTACCGCTTTGCTTGACGTGCTAATAGGTTGATGGTGCGTCATTAATATAACAGCCGAATCGAAATTAATGTTCAGCAGAACCAAGCAGAACTATTAGCCCTCATTAAGCGATGTCGCGGCCATTTTGTTTGTAGGTACTGCGCCTCCCTCGGAAAAAATATAATAAACATCGCTTTCACTCACTCGCCCCTGCTCTCCGAGTCACGTGACCTAGAATTCCCCCTTCTAGGGACAATAGATAACTTTAACCCACGGTTCGCGTTCGAGAAAACGGGCCCTGGAAGGGAAGCGCGTTTGGTGTTGCAGGTTGAGGCATCACCGCGGACGCACCACAATAGACCGGTCTCACCAGTCAGTTTAGCTACGCCACAGCTGCCGCAATGCATCGAGGGAACTTGACTATTTCTGCACGTGCCACAACCTCGCTGGAGGCCTGCACGTGCATAGCACGAGATGTTTCGGGCACTGCCGCCTGTCTCCTGTGAACTAAAGTTATGGTGGCTTCACGCATGCGCCGAACGCTTAGTGAGATCGGTCTATTCTATGTAATCTCCATGGCCCCACCTTTGTTTAAGCGCTATCCTTGAACGTCTGGCTCAAACTTTCACAGAAGGTATAATTAATGCCAGCACGCGCTAATTGCCTTATTTCGTCGTGCTTTGGTTGCGCGTGCACCCCCGAAGCTCACGAGACGCCGAAATGTTATCGAATGTAGAAAGCTCACACTGCAGGCGGGACAACGGAAATATCTACTCGCCGTACTCATCCTGCCAGTGGCTATGGTACGTGGAGAGAAACCAAATTGTCTTATGGCCCCTCAAACACCAAATAATTTCTAAACAATGGCTTTTTAATTGGAAATCGCGCCTTTTTGCGCGTTTTGCATTTAGGGCCCGGGCCTATTTGCACAACAGATGCGCACGAGAAAAAGTTCTCTTAACTGTCAGGTGGATGAGGCACGTGCAAAAATATCCAACCAAGAGGAAATATACTCCAGCCTAAACATTCAAAGTTCGAGTGTTCAAATTCTCATCTTGCTTATCGTTGCACCTTCCACCTAATTAGATACAGGAAATGTTTCCTTTTCCCCGAACAGATTTCCTTCGAAACGTCATATTCTTCTGTTTTTCTTTCGAGAGTCGGTGCCGCGCTGGATGAAATTCCCGCATGTAGCCATCTGATGGCCACATTGAAAAACGTACGCGCAGCTATTCTAGTGAACATCAAAAGTGGAATATACGCTCCGCTCGTTCAGATACATAGGCGTACAGTGAGCCGATATTATTGCCGTAATGACTTTCGTACACGGGGAGCGTATACCAGACGGGTCCTTTCTCTGCGCACGCGGCTTGTGTGTCCGAGCTGGTTTCGGAGCCTTGGGATCTGGTGTGGACACGCTGGTCATTGTGCGAAGACCCTTACAAACTCTTTTGTATGAAAGGCAAGGCCCCGTTCCGCGAAACGCGCGGGGCATACACTTAACCCAAATCAAACACGCAGATGTGTGTTCTCGAAACGTGCTCGTCTCAGTCAAGATGAACCGAGAGTATTGTGCGAACGCTGTCCGTAAATACCACACTGCGCCATGCTGGACGCACTTGGAGTACAATGAGAGCAGGAGAAGGTCAGCCACCAACTCTGAAATAAGTATATCTGATATACGTATATCAGCAAAAGGATGCGTCCGTGTCTTTTGGTGTATGGCCCATTGTGTGGGTACAAAACAAGAACAGAAACGCAAACAAGGATGTCCCCTATTTTGACTCCTCCACAGATCAGCTCAAGAGAGTCACGACACCAACACCCAGTAAGCGCCGAAGAGGTTACATGAATGTTATTGAATCTGATTCTATTATCTTGAATCGTGTATCAGCTGTGAAACTGCAAGAATGCGTATAATCTTTTGTTTCTTTGTTTATGCCCACAAACAACTTGTCATCCTTAATCGCGGTATAAATTACACATACCGTGCATCAAACTGAAGACAAACTCGTGGATTGGACACGATCACTGCGTAAGCACTCGATCCGAACCCTCAATGTCTCAAACAAAACACGTGCCCTCTGCTCTGCCAATCCCAGCACGTGAGAAACATACGCGGCATATAATAAGCGCCATGTCAAGCGGCGGCTTATTTTGGCTGCGAAAGGAGGAGGTGAACGCTGCTCAGTTTTCCTTATTTGTTCTGCGATTGTCATTGCGCGGAGAGAGAAACTAACGTATCTTTCGTAGGTTATACAGGCTCAGGATTAAGTATAAACGGTATTTACTGAAAGCACATAAATCGTTGTAGGGGTCCTTCAGTCGCCTCGGTGGCTCCGAGGCAAAGCGTCGACCTGCAAATCCTCAGGTGGCGGGTTCGAATCCCGGCTGAGGTGCCCACAGTATGACATAGGCTTGTTGCGGAAAATACACCGTGTAATCTAGATTTCGGTTGCACGTTAAAAGATCCTCAGGTGGTCAAAATTAATCCTCAGTTCTGCGCTGGGGCATGCCAGGCACTCTTCTTCAATTCGACACGTAGAAACCCCCAAATTTGACTTCTTATATGGGCCCTTTAAAGAGTTTAAGATGATCGGCCAAATTTAGAACATAATCCGACTAACTACTTAAAGAAAAGTCAAAGGGGTCTAAGAAATTGACGACATTATCGTGAAATTAACGCTGCATTAGTGTTTGCGGGTGCTTATTGAAAGAAGTGTAACTGTCAATACAGACAATAAGATCTCTGTTGAAATATGCCCGGGGAATGGGGGCTTACTTGCTTAATCAAAATACCTCCTCGATTGTAAGTGAAACAGATTAATTCGCGTTTTCTGGGTAACGCAAAAATTATAAGCAGTTTTTCGCGCACGATTTAGAAGCACGTTGTTTGTCAGCTTGTTAAGACCAATAATATGCCAATTTCATATTTAAAAAATAATTAACATTATCCGCCAGCAAAATAATTGTTTGCAACATCAATGCAGGCACCAATGGGATGTATGAACAAAAAAAATAAAAATAACTTCCTGAGCCCTCCGCGTTTTAAAACAAACCCTCCGAAGTACGCGTTTAATCTGGTTCCACATATTCGTTCCTGAAGAAATCGAGTTTTGATGCTGATCGAGGAATATATCTGAAATGCCAATTCTCTTCGGTTATCTTTTTTTTTTTTTTGCTTTTCTTATATGGAAGATTTAGGTGTTACGTTGCTTCGATCTCTTTTTTTGCCAGACGTTTACAAAGACATGATACATAGTTTTCAAAAATATTCCACTAACATAAAATTAAAGGAGTATTGAACACCTAACAGGTAAAGCGTGACCGGTTTATAGCTCTTTAAAACGTTTCATTTTCTCAGACGTAACCCACATGGGGGCCAAAAGCATAATTTTGTTCATGTATGCTTTCATCATACATACTTTAAGTGTTCGAAATATTTAAAGCTGTTGATGATTCTTTCACATTCGTATACTCGCGTACTGTCTAGTTTGCCAAAACAACTAATGAACGATTGAACTCAGCTCTCATACAGCTCTAGGTTATTCAAGATATCGAACATTGATCGGTCACCTGCAAGGTGAAACGATGAATACGAATCTAATTTCGGTTGTAACACCTAGGTAAATGTGCGACCTTCTAAATTTATTGAAAACTAATCCTGAGGAACCGTTTCCTTTACCATGTGATTTAATTTGCGTATCGCCTACTGTAGTATGTGAATACTTGGAATGAAAAGTTTGCTGGTAAGGATAATACAATGTGAACATGTTATATATACACAAGAAGGAATTTTGGCCAGCATTGAATGACTTTCACCTAGCTCTGGCCCGGAGACCATGAAATATACCTTAAACTTCTTAAAAATAACGGCACTAACATGCAGTCACTTGCTTTAATTTTCAAGCAGAGCAAATGAACCTTCCGGCAGATTGTAAATTTGAAAAAGTATTGCTAATCTTTCCTTTTTCTCTTACTTGGAGAAACAAAAAAGATGTATGTACAGGGAACAGACCGATATCCTTAACAAATATACCATGTAAAATTGTGTGTGTATAGACCAATATCCTTATCAAGTATTGCGTGTAAACGTATAAAGCATGTTATGTATTCTCGTGTAATTAACTATTCATGGGGCCGTAAACTTATCTGTACTAACTAACATAGCTTCAGAAAAGGTTCTTCTTGTGACCCCAACTTTCTAGAGCGCAGCTCTTAGGCGCCCGTTTCCGGCTTGAGCGGCGTCGCCGTCGGCGTCGTTGTCGGCGTAACCGTTCCAGGTCACGTGACCCCCCAGGTCACGTGACCCCCACAGGTCATGTGGCCCCCCTGTCACGTGACCCCCCAGATCATGTGCCCCCCAAGGTCACGTGACCCCCAGGTCACGTGACCCCTCCCCCGAGTTCATGTGACCCTACCCCCGAGGTCACGTGACCCCTCCCCCACGAGGTCACTTGACCCACTCCCCAATACCCTTCCTCCTCCTCCTCAAGAGATGCGCTCTAATTCGGCGTTACAGGGAGTGGTAAACGGCTTTCACTTTTTAATTCGCTACTAATTTGCACGAAGGATTAAATTATTCAAAAACTACCGATGTTATTTCCATTGACTGTGCTGAAGCCTCCGATACCGTATCCCATCAATGTTTACTCCGCAAGGTAACTCAGCTCAACAATCATCCCATTATGATACAATGGATTGCAAATTTTTTTATTAACCGTAAGCAAGCTACGTACGTTGGGAGGGAAAATCTACTAAATTAGCTGTGAAATCGGGGGTTCTACAGGGCAGTGTACTGAGACTATTTTTATTTCTAATTTATATAAATGACCTTCCACTCAATTTACGATCTCAATAAAACACTTCGCGAATTATTGTGTTGTTTATAGTAGCATCACTTAACCGTATTACCAAGCAATTTTCAACAGGATATTAACTTCACACGGCAACTGAAAGCTAACATAAAAAAGACTGAATATGTACCATTCGCCAGCCGACCCATTTCCACACTTAGAAAATATAGAGTCAACAACGCCGACATAAAGTTAAATCCAGGTACCTAGGAGCCACATTTGCAGAGGATCTCACTTGGAATGACTACATCAATAACACCGTGTCCAGCGCATGTAAACAACGGGGGTCCATTAAAAGCCATATCTTTCGCCTATCGAAGACAGTAAAACTAACCGCATATAAAACATTTGTCAGGTCAAAACTAGAATATCCTAATATCGTCTGGAACCCTCACCAATCTTGCCTTGTTAACAAGCTTGAATCTGTTCAAAATAAGGCATCACGTTACATCACTCATCCCTAATCATACATAAAAAAAACAACCTTAGAGTTAAGTTTACTATCCAATAGAACCCTTTCATGTAGAGTGCTCTCTTTTGAGTACCCTTGAGGAAAAAAAACTGAACTAAACCTGGAAACGCGAACCCGTTTCTCATCCTAAAAAGGGGAAATAAAACAGTCTATGTGCGCAAGAAATACGCTTAGATAGAACCTGGACGCAAGGCATGCCTATGTCGGTGGCATGGTGAGGAACAGAATGCAGCTTCTTAGACTTTGCTATCCTGATTGACCTAAGAGACTGACGTTTCTGCTCCACAAGCGTAAAGCCGTCGTCGTCAAACAATGAACAAGCTGGTTCAGCATTACGTCGGTTAAAGGTGTACGGAAACAAAATTCCAGCACTCATTTTCTAGCTCAAATATGTTGCATGCTGCACCTTAACCTCAAAAACACCAGTCTTCCGTTGAAAGGCACAAGAAAACTAAATTTAAAGCTAATTAAACGATATTTTAATGTGCATCTTGTAGATGCTCGAGAAGCTTAGTTAGGAGGTAATCTAGCAACGTTGGGAATCTCGTACGTTGTCATGACGTAGCAGGAACCGTTACGTAGCCGCACTAAACATCGGAACATCACCGCTCTGTGGAAACGATTTAGTCAACGGCGATATGCTGATCCACAAGTTTCCGAACGACGAGAAACTTAGTTCGTGCCCTGTGGATCCGGCTCGCACGTCCGTCGGCTTCAGGTGAAGACGAAGCCGAGTGGTCGTACTGGTAGGGCCGCAGGCCGATTCACCTTTCCGAAATTAAGGCAGAGAAGGCGGTGTTGGTGTCCTCATACTCATTTGTGTCGTTCAAGTTTATGTTCCCAAGGAAATTGTCCTGAAGCGCCAATGGAGTGGGCCACTCGAACACTACTCATCTCACACGTGAAACGCTCGTCAGCCCACAGATACTTTAAACGGCTCGGTTTTAACGCGTTGGCGCCACCAACGGCAAAGCCCATAACCATGCCAGCCTTGCTAAATCACAAATGCAAGGAATCGGGGTTTTTCTTTTTTCTTTTTTTGCGTTGGATATTCTAAGACGCATCGCGCTCTCCGTTCGCTTCTCTTCGAACGATTGCTCGAGTGCATCGTCTGGAGCGAAAAATACAGCCAGTCGTTCAAAATACAAACGTGCGATTATCATTTACGGTTATTATCCGTCATGCTTGACTCATTTCCGAACAAAATTTGTATCTTTCAATTTTCGTTTCCGTACCCCTTTAAAGGGTGTCCCTCAAGTTCTGAAAACGAAAAAGGGAAGGATACGAGGGTGCGAGAGAACAGATGGACAGGCAACACGTGCATCATTAGCAGGTAGCGTGCGAAGTCAAACCTGAAGAGCACCGAAGTCACCAAAAAGCGGAGGGGACAAGGGGGAAAGTCGTGATGTTTGCCTGGCGGTTTTCAAACAGAAAACGAACTACCGGACTACAACTTCCACGACGTATGAGGGAGTTGTGTCGCTCCGCGATTTCTGAAGTGTCCTGTCTATACAGCCCTTTACCGGGAGCCTGTGAGCGTTCATCCGTCAAGGTGAAGGTTAAATCGGCGGTTGCAGTACAGTGACTTCAACGAGTCTTCGACTGGTGTTTCTAGAGTCCTACCCCCCCCCCTTTTATGCATCAAAAGTTGTCCCAAAGTGGCAAACAATGACGTCACACAAGTCGGCGTGTCATGTTGCGGGATGTCGCGATCCTGGCGGGTGGCACTAGAGGTCCTGGCAAAAAGTACAAGTGAACGTGAGCGTCGCTGACATCGTGAAATACCAAATCCGGGATGCTGAAGCTTCTGTGGACTGTCAAGCTCGAGAGCGACCTGCAGCAGAATATTCGTCTGCCACAACCACCACTGCTACTGTGATACCGCCAAGATCGCGGCCTGCGACAACGTGACTCTTCCATGACGTCTTGAGGCGGAAATCCAGGGACCACATTTTAGAATACGGTAAATGCACCAGTCGGAGACGCGTTCCTGGAGCCAAAGTCTCACCAACATGGATCGTTCCACAGTTCCTGTGACTGATGGGAGACTTCCAGCCGATGATTCAGATAGATCCATAGACGGGCCGGATACGATGCTTGAGGTTCTGAAGCCTAGCGGAGTCTTTCCGTTTCCCTTGTTCAGCAAGCCAAGTTCCGGGCGCACAAAAGCGCTTTCTGCTCTGAGGACATTTACCTCGGCAGTCGAGACGTCTAGTTTCGAAGACAGCTTATTCTGAAAACGAATGAGGTCGGCCGTACACCGCCGTCAACTCAGCAGCAGCGCCCTCCGAAGATGGACGCAATTGCAATCCAACCGCCGCTTCATGTCTGTCATCATCAGTGTCGAGCCTGTCACGCAATAACGTACGGCAGCGCCTTGGTACATGTAGACCCGCTGCATTTATAAGTGCTTTTACCGATTTGCATTAGCGGGTCATATTCCTTTTGACCTACGTCAATTCGTTTTGCAAAAGTAACGTTGACTGTCCGTCCCATAAACGGCAGCAGCTCTTGCTTGTCATAAAAACTAAAAGAGCAAACACCGCCATGTCTGTCGGTATCGCTCCTCGAGTCTGATTCGGGTTCCTAGTGCTGCTGCGGACAATGTGACTAGAGAAAGGCGGGCATCGTCTGGTCTGAAATTCACTCAAATGTGTTGTGGAAGTGTTTCTCAATCAAATATTCTTTCATGCCCTACATAAGTTCAGCAGTAACCTTAATGTACGTCCTCTCAGATATTAGCAAGCTATCGATAATCAGTCAGCGCGTGGCAGTTCGCTGATATCCTGAAGAAAGGTAAAGTTCAATAAGGTCGATTGCGCATGCATCCCACGAGTGAGCGCTATAAGTGAACACGGTTATAATGATTTCTAAGGTTCGCAGTGTTATTTAAATACTTTCCAGGCTGGGGTTCGTGTAATGAAGGATGACGATGCCGTTTGAAACATACACAAGAGAACACTATTGATACACACACAAAAAAGTACAAAACCACAGGCACTTGCAAAGTGTACAAATAGTAATCGTTCAAACGTGTGCGATCTCAGGGAAGGCGTACCAGATTAGGAAAGGAATTACAGAGATATGACGGAATTTGATAGTTTACTGAGACTGAGATCAGGTAGTAGTGGTTTTGGAGAGCCCTGGGTGTCTTGGGTGCTCGGGCAATGGGGTTGCCGACGCACTGCGGTTTAGGACTAGGTAAGGCCGAAGGCCAGACCAGAGGGAAGTCCGGAGAGTTCGGGTCCGTCGCCCGACGGTTTCCGCGAACTGCTGAATCTGGCGTGGTCTCAAGTTCCGAAGAAAATTGAATGTCGTATCTCTCCGTCGTCGTTTTCACCCTCGCACGTCCACAATATTACACACGTGGCGCGTGCATATTCTAAACTGCATGAAGCTACGCACATCACAATTATCTTAGAGGGAGTTCAACGTGTGTTACTTAGATTCCCCTCAATAAGGCACAGGATCCGAAACCTGTGAATCGGGTTTCGAGTATAGACCTCTCCTCCGTGCTGCCATCTCTGTCCACTTGGCTGTGGAACTCGCTCTGAGCATACGCAGTGTCTCTCTTCTGCGGAGCATCAGTCCCAACATATGCGTCCGCAGTCCAGGGCTCGGCCCACTCGTGCCCTCGCTGTTCGTGCACGAGTCCGAGCCGAGCGTTGGCGCAGCCAACCTGACCAATCTGCGCCCTGCTCGGACCTCCGCTATCCGTCCACGCACCCTTGCGCACACCCAGCTCGACGCGCGTGGAGCGAAAGCTCGCGCTGCAGAACCCAGCGATCCTGCGTTCGAGCCCCACCCCTGCCCGTTTCGATCTGGATGAGCACCGTACCGGCGTGCGGTCGTGTATCACTACTGCGTGGTGCACATGAAAGACCCCAGGCTAGCGGTTGTACTGCACTGGCTAAATTGCTCATCTACAGCGAGTGACTCATCGCAACTTTAAATGACTGACCAACTACACGCTGTATAAATACCCCCCCCCTCCCCCACGCACCCTTGCTACCTTGCTACTATCGAGAGCGTGGGTTGAACCCCCGTTTTCGATTGCGTCCCGGGAAGGAAGGGCGTTAAAAACAGAACGCGCACGCGTCATCCTACATTTGATTACGTCCGCCCGCGTATCCCCAAAGCCGGGTGTCGGTGAACTGTTGAGCCGCCATTAAATGGCGGCGTCGTGCACATTGGTGCGCCGATGGCAGCCACAAATCTGGGAGCGGAGCCCCGCGGCGGAAACGTCTGGATACCTCGCGTCGACTTCCTACTTCCCACACGGGTTGCGTCATTGTGGGTGCGGGCGCGCCTCGTTTAGAAAGCAGTTTCTATGGCCCGCCTGTGGGACTGGAATGAAAGGCGCCGACAGAGAACGAAGCTGCGACGACTGTGCTCCTGGAGTTTCTTGTGGAAGATAAGAACGGCCTTTTATGCGTGCTCTATTTGGGTCCCAATCGTATGTAGAGGGTTAACGAAGGCAGAACTGTGTCCACCGCAACCAGCGGGGTTTAATATCTGCACAGCATCAACCAGGAGGTTGATGCTGTGCAGATAGCAAATAAGATAGGAGGAGGAGAGGAGGGGGGGGGGGGGGGGGGCTTACGTGACATTTCAGTGACGCCACCTCTCTACGTCACGCATCTCTGCCGGTGAGGGCCACGCGACCTTCCCTTTCTTCGCGTTTCATCGGTTGGCCTTGTTTGAGTTCGTCGATCGTCAAGCTGATCACTCCGCGAGAGGTAGGCTCGGCCGCCGCGAGGAGGCGTTTATGGGTGGGCCAAGGGAGTTAACATTTTTGCAATGAGCCGCAGCAGACTGCCGCAGCGCAGTGAACGTAGCGGGGGGGGAGGGGGGGGGGGGTAGCACGCGTTTTTTAGAGCGCAGCTCTTAGGCGCCCATTTCCGGCTTCAGTGGCGTCGCCGTCGGCGTAACCGCACTCTAAGAAAAAATGGAGGAAAAAAGTAGCAACGGCGCGTCTTCTTCCCTTCTACTGACGCGCCCCCAAGCGGACCCGAGAAGAAGGGAGGAACGAGACGTTTTCCTCCTTCTCCAGGTAGACGGGAGAAAGCTTTCGCCCTCCCGACTCATCTTCTTTCGGTTTCGTTTTTCGAGCAGGTTGCGTACGTTGTTTAATAAATGCTGTTGAGTTGATTGAGCTTCAGCGGCAGCGAAGGCCGCCTGTAATTCCGTCTTCTAGTCCAAACATGCAGAACATTTCGGTTGCATTGACGTTTTTATCACTAATTTTATCAAACGAGCAAACGAAGCCGCTAGAAACAGCGAAGTTCCAGTGCCAGCAGTGCCACGTACACTGGGTAAAATGACCGTTTCCGGATTGCGGGACTCACGCTGAGCTACAGTAGCGAAACCACGCGGAAATGTGTCGACGTATTCGACGTTATGGAAATCGCAGGAACTGCGTCCAAGACCGGCAGGTTTTGCTGCCGGCTGCCTGGGTGCCTTCCGTGCTGAGTTCGGTTCTGTTTTCCGATGCCGAGTGCAACCGGCGTTCAACGTGCTTCTGTATGTGTGCGTGTCAGTGACATAGCAGCAACATTGCGATGGCAGTGTTGTGCGTTGTGAACAGAAAACTGTAATTATCGCCGATGCGACCGTGTGTTCGCGTATCAGTGGTGTAACCAGTGGCGTCACAAGGGGGGGGGGGGGGCGGGGGGGCGGACCGCCCCGGGTGCAGCGCTCAGGGGGTGTCGCGGCGGGCCACGAGCGGGGGGGGGGGGGTCGCGGCGGGCGACGCGAGAGCGGGGGGGGGGGTGTCGCAGCGGGCCACACGAGAGCGGGGGGGGGGTGTCGCGGCGGGCTGCCGCCCCGGGTGCCGCTGCCCCTCGTGACGCCAGTGGGTGTAACAACAAGATGAGATGACGTAAACTGTCGGGCATTGATGCCGCTGGTCGGGCCGTGATCCGGAGGGGCGGGGTGTCGCAGGTTGACATTCCACTTTACATTAAAAAGTTTAATACCACTTGAGGGATTAGGTACAATCGATCGACGTGCGGAGTGCGGATAGTCATGTTGGAATGCTGGTTGGAACAGTAAGCTCCTATCGTACAGTGGCCAATGTGACTGTCGGTTGTCTCGTCCCCGAGGCGATTGCGCTCTGGGTAAAGGATTGAACAATATGAAATCGTGACGGAAAGTGCGTATATTCACAATATGGAATTTTAGCACTAGAAAAAAATGGGTAAAATCGAAAGAAAAAAAGCTACTCTTAATTTTGCTGTTTAAATACACTACGGTCCCCTGGAGAAACTGTTCTCCAAGTGGCGCGCTGGGATGAGCGCTAGAAGCTTTCGAGCTCGCCACGGCGTTGCTCCGTACACTTAACACCTGCCGCAAGTCGCAGCTTTGACTGCATTCAAGTTGATCGAAGAGCGATTTCTCAGCCCGTGAAGCATCGCTTCCAGCTGAGTGAATATCCGCTCTACAGAGATTAATTCAAGACGGCAATTGCAGCCTTGCGCGAACAGCACAAATAGAAAAACAAACACTACAATAGAAATACAGGCTACGACGTGCCGTGCGGGAAAACAAACTCATGGCTTCAAACCGCATTGGAGCGGCTTGATTTATTGGCTTTCAAATAATTACGACATTATCGAGCGCTTGCTTTTTATAAGAGATTCATCCCCTGAGCCATTCAAAATACTCTCAGAGGTATGACATTGCTGAAAAGAAATCAACATGCCGGGAATATTTTTTGTTGCTTATTCAGTCACCGAGAAATTCCGAACGTTCAAAACGACCAGTATAAAAGACGGAAACGCAGAGCCCGGGCGTAGTGTTCCTGTTAGTGTGCCGTTGTATTGATGTTTGTAGCGACCATGTATGTGTGTGTGCTCAATGTATGTTCACCTGATGCTTTTAGTATGCGTTGTGTGTATTGTAGAGGTTTCCGAAGATCCCGAAGCGCAATAATGGCCCGAGGAAATAAAAAAAAATTTTGTAGAACATGATTTGGGCAGTACCTAGCGCCACCTAGCCTAGCTACTTGCAATTACTCTGCTTGACCCTGCCATCTGGTGGCAAGCGATTTAACCTTCTTTCACGCTACGCGATAAACAGCAGCTTCGAGTTTGTTCTTTTGAGAGCGGCTTTTGGTTTCGCGGATTGAGTTTGCCATTCCTCCGTGATGTGCGGTTGACGAAGGAATTGTGACTCGAGGAACACCAAAGGGAAGGCGTAAAGTGCGCGAAGTTAACTAGGTATCGGTTGTCTCCGTTTAACATCGCAGTGCTGTCGACGAGAAGACTGAGTAACTACTTTCGAAACGCAAGTTTCTTTACCTCTGGGGGAATCTGGCTTCGGAAATAAACACAGTCGCGGAAAGCTCGTGTTACGCTTTTATTTGCTGCTCCTCTCGTCCCATACAAGAGACGTAGCGTCCTCGTTAAGCCTTACTGAGCTGGATTTGCTCGATTCAGGGCCGCCATAATGAGATGCAGGCGACGGACGAACTAGTTGCTCCCCTGCTTCAGGAACGAAAGTTTCTCCCTTTCTGAAGGAACATGTGTTACAAGACCGTTCCTCCCCTAAGGGAGGACTATCGATACCCTTTTTCTAAAAGTGCGTGAGGCCACGTGACCACCGTGACGTCACGCGACCTCCGTGACGTCACGGGGGTCACGTGACCTGACCTCAGGGGGTCACATGACCTCAGGGGGGTCACGTAACCTCACGGCGCCACGTGGCCCCCGTGGCGGAGTAGCAGGCAGGATGACGAGGTGAGGAGGAGGGAGGAGGTATATACCCTCTTCTCAGTACCCTTCCATCCTCCTCCTCAAGAGCTGCGCTCTAATTCGGCGTTACAAGGAGTTGTAAACGGCTTTCATTTGTTTATGTTGTGTAGCCGACAAAACGCGAAGAAAAAATTACACCATCTTCCCGAGGGGAACCATGGGGTGATGCGGAGCATCGTGTTGGTTCCGAGGAAAGAGTCAGTTGCGTGCTGACGTCGAGAGATGGCGCCACCGACTGCCCTAGCGTTACCCCGTACGCGAGCCTTCGTCGCGGCTCGCGGCAGAGAAACTTGGAACGCTCGCCGCACGCCGTTTATTTTTTTCACACTTGAAGGAGAGGAGACTAGAGGAGGAGAGTTGCGCGTGCGCGCGCGGTGTGAGTACAATCGAACGCACGCGCAGTGCACGCAGCTGGGAGAGAGAGAGAGCGGAGAGAGTAACGCGCAGCTGTTGGAGAGAGGGAAGGAGGAGAGTTGCGCGTGCGTAGTGCGAGTGCGGACTACGACGCCGCGGGACATAGCCCCGAGCAAGAGATGCTCCGCATCTAAAGAAGTTACGCGACTCCCACTATCAGAAATGCGTGATGCAGAGAAACGGCGTCACTACAGACCCCGGCTGATGCTGTGCAAATAGACTCTCCCGCAACAAGCATCATTCTTTTCAGTTTGCGGAGGATCATCAACCTAACTCTTGCAATTTTCAAAAAGAAAGAACAGACCCCTCTGCGGCTATGCGCGTGCTCAACAACACGCCTTCCTTTTTCTTTCTTTTTTAAAGCTACAGCTGTAAGTGATTCGTTCGCGTATCTGTAAACGGTAGGCGATACGCGGCATGGCAACGCCGCTCGCGCCGGATTGGCTGCTCCTCGAGGAGGACGCTGTGTTGCCACACAGAGCAACGGGCGGTTGCTGCGCCGGCCGGCAGTGCGCGCGTTGTGCGTGTACCACTGGACATGTCCCGTCCCGTTGACATCTAGACCTACATCTAGACTAGGTGTTGGTCTAGACGTCAACGTCCCGTCTACATCTAGACCAACACCTATTTATGCCTTCCTGAGAGGCGACTACTTGGAGTACGTCAAGAAGCGCTTTGACGAAGAAAACGACCGACCAAAAAAGATTTATATTTTGACCCTGGCCCCGAGCTCGTGGTCTCGATTTTGGTGCCTCTGAAAGGCAGGTTCGCCTTGCCATGTCAATGAAACAAGAGAATGGCATCTTGAGTTGCTCAACGCAAAAGTTGAACAGACCACCAGACGAATCTATTAAAAGCTCTGTCAGAAACTTTCATAAAGACGAGCTTGTTTCCATCTGCCTTCCATGCAGTAAAGACGTCGGTCGTGGGAGCTAAAAACGATTGCTTTTAATGAACCTAAAGGAAACATATAAAGAATGGAATAAGAACAACAACGGAATGAAATGCGGATTTTCAAAGTTTGCTGCTTTACGGCCCAAGCACCGTCTGCTCGCTGGAGCTTCAGGAACGCACTCAGTTTGCGTTTGTCTTTATCACCAGAACCTGAAGTTACTTCTTCACTCGTCGGGTCTGGAACACACAATTGATTCCTCGCTTGGAATGACAGTGTGTGACTTAAACAATGAAGACTGCATGCTTGGCAGGTGTAAGCGATGCCGGGCATTACGCACGTCGCACCTCTGCTTATGAACTCCGCAACCCTTGACCCCGACTTAGTGAGCAACGTTACCGTCTGTCAATGGGTCAATGGAGAACGGTGCAAACTCGAGACAATGGTTCCCACGCCAGAAGAAATGTCCGAGCGGTTGCTAGAGATGGTGAAAGAACTAAAGACGCATCACTTCGTGAGCAAGGTTCAGGCGCGTCATCTACGCCACTTATAAATGCGTCTTACGCCAACAGAGGCAATAGTACTGCTAGATTTTGCTGAAAACTACAGTTTTCTTATTTAGAACGGTCTACAATCCTATCATTGGGACCCAAGCTACAGTTCATTCTGTCGTCGTCTATTTTCGTCCGCCAGATCGTCCGGAAGAGCTCCAAGTCATATCACATGCAATGATATCTGACTGTTTGGACCATACCGCTGCAACGGTGTCGACTTTCCAGAAACGCTCATGGATGACTTGAAAGCCCGACTGCCTCGCGTAGAACACATTCATTACTTCTAGGACGGTGCGGCGTCTCAATACAAAAACAAAAAGATTTTTGTAAACCTCTGTGATCACATGGAAGACTACAAAATCAGTGCAACATGGAACTTTTCTGTCACATCGAGCGAAAAAAGTGTCTGCGATGGAGTGGGCGGAACTGTGAAGAGACTGGCTGCGAAGTCAAGCCTACGAAGACCATTCAGCGAACAAATTTTAACACCACTAAATCTCATCAACTGGGCAAGCGACAACCTGACACAAATTCGAGCGATCTGGGTACCGCAAAGTGATGTTCAGGTGCAGAGAGAGATGTTATTATCCAGGTTCAGTGTTGCTCTACCTATCCGCAAGACTAGAGGACTCCATTACTTCGAGCCAACCTCACTGGCCGAAATGAACGTCGCCTTTACATATCTTTCAAGAAAAGTAAACGTCACGACTGCGTCACGTCCTCAAATTGATTGCGTATGAGAAGATTATAGAGAGCAAGCATGCTGAAGACCACGGTGCCGAAGACTCTCTACCCATCATCAGCTTGAGTGGCCGTCTAGGGGCAGACGAGCTGGGTTGGCCCGAACTTCAAAAATTAATTTTTTGCAATTAAGAAAAAAAACACTTTTTTCTAACATTGCCTATTTGATGTCTGGGTTCTAAATTACGTATTGCCATTGACAATATATTTTCAGACCGACCACCTCACACCGTTATTCTTAAATGAAAGTTGCTCTTTATGCGCAATTTTCTTTGCCATTTTTCAAGAAAAAAAAAAGGTGAATATCTGCATTTTGGGTAATTTCTAGTGCCACAGAATTGAAATAAAAGGTTAAAATTACATGCAAGTAACTATTCGGGCATTTAGAAGGTCATATATTAGCTAGTAGAAACAGTGTTATTTTACAGCCTAGTTTCAAACCTGCCAGGAAAAAAAAATGCCGTCTATAGCTCCTAAGCCAGTTGTTCGTGGTAATCAAGAGGTCACCAAAAGAGCAAAAATATTTTTACTGCAAATATATATTGGAAAGGGCTTTTTTACGTCGCCCTAAGTGCCTACAATTTTCTTTAAACCCAAATTCGTGATGGTCGATTTGGGGGCTAGATCGTTTGGCGTGGAATGACTCTCCTGCCATTCAACTAATCAGAGCCGCTAAAAGCCTTTTTTTTTTTGTTTTAGTCGAAATACAATATATAAGTGGTGCGAACCGGTTTAATATTTTATGAAAGACATTTTTGTTCAGTATTTATGATGATAAAATAAACAAATGAAGTTCCGAAAGTACGGAAATAAGAAGCAACGCGCGATGACCCGTCGACATACCCGCCACCACGCGATGGAAGAGGCAGAGCAGGCCGGCGCAGGCGCCCCCGCGGATCCTAGCAGACGACTCACGATGCCGGCGGCACATTTTGCAAGAAGCGAAAGTACGAATTTGTCTC